>CAKNYM010039006.1:29490-43374 GCA_932195095.1 Andricus curvator
ATATATTGAATATTGATATGGGATATTAAGATTAGGTTAATAATATCTATCACTTTCAAGTGATTTAATTTTTCAATCGATTTTAAATATTGTAAAGTTGAAATGATAATAAATAATTATTATTTTTAATTTATTAAATTAATCAACATTCCTAATATATAAAAACTTTATAAAACCTTCAATATCTTAAAATATTTATCCTACACTCATGTACGTAATTTTTACAAATTCCCAAAAACTTTCTCCTGCAGATTATATTTTTAGTTATAAGTTTTATTATTTGGTTGAAAATTCAACAATTTTCTTTGAAAAAAATCTTTTTTTTTCGCGAATTGAACTCTTTTTGTATAATACTAGTAGTCTTGCGCGCACCGCAAGGCGCGCGCCTAATCTTTGGTTGAAAGTTTAACTGTTTGGTTGAAAATTAATCTTTTTATTATTATTTTATTATAATTATTTTTTCGATTGAAGGCTTATGTCTTTGGCTAAAAATTCAACTGTTCAGTGGAAAGGACGTTTTTTTTTGGTTTAAAATTAATTTTTTAACCGAAAAGGCCTAGCCCGTTAAGCATGTCCAAAATGCCCCTGGCTGGAACCAGATTTTCAATTGCCCCTTTTGTAGGACTTGGAATTTTAACTTTTTTCATGGTGGCTAAAAATGTGTTTTATGGTTTTTATTTTTTTTCGACACATTCGTGTAATAGAAAAATCTGAAAAAAAATTAGTACAAAACAAATGATTAGAATACACCAAACAAAATTTTGTTCAGTGTTTTCGCGGGAAATTGAAATTTTTGAGGGAAATTCAAATTTTCGAACATTTTTTTTGTTCAAAAATTTTTTGAGTACTGCTCCAAATTGTTCATAAATGAAAGGTCTTCTCATGTGCTAACTTTCAGAATTTTTTCAGATTTTTAATTGATGTGGACGGTACTTTTTTTAAATAAAAACTTTCACAGGTGGCAGATATCATGGATTAATTATTATTGAAATGCTGAATATTACTTATGGTCACATGCTGTATTTTTTAATGTTTCTGAATGTTTTAATTAATGTGTGAAACAGAAATTCTTTACAAGTTTTGGATTAATCGTCGTCGCTATCCTCATTAAATACAGGCACCATTTTATATTGTACGAACAGTTTGTTTAATATTTCCGCTGGCCGAACGATTTTCGACAAATATCGAGCATGGGATAGATAGTAAATTACAGCAGTAGCATGTGAGCAGCGATCCTTATGAAAAAGAAGTATTGGTAAGTATTGGATCTAATACTTTTTTCGCGAATGGGTATTGGTAATCCAATACTTTTTCGCGAAAAAAGTACTGGTTCCTATACTTGCCAATACTTCTTTTTTATGAGGGAACCGATCGTACGATTAGCATTTGCGTACTCACAGCAATATCGTTTAATTCCTTCGAAACCAATGGAATCAGGCGTGTATTCAACAAAACACTCATAACGCTGAGGATTTTTTGAACTTCTTGTGCCAAAATATTCTCGGAATCATTATTTGATTCCAAACGCGATACAATGGATTCGCAATTTTGCACATCGAAATTGAGACTTTTCCCTAATTTTTTATTTGAAAAACATGCAATTTCACTATAATAGCCGATTTTCTTGAGAAAAACCAGTCATCCATTTTTTTTAGCGCATAGATTAAGGGGTTATATCTCATTATTTTGAGGGATTTTGAAATTTTTTTTTTTTTTTGGCAATGTTGATAAAATTCCATTAAAATAGGCTACATAGGATCTATTACTATATATTTTTGGGTATTTTTTTATCAAAAAGTTTTAAAAACTGGGGCAGACATGGCCGCAAAACACGTTTTCTTATGTTTATTTGCGGTGAGCATGATAAGTCCGGAACGAATTATCTGAAATCAAGAAACCAACAAGACTTTATCATCATATTCCTATACACTGAAAGAAATAGTTCAAGGTTAGTAGCAATCCGAGTTTGCTTGAAAATTTCTAACTAAATTAGAAAGAAAATTGTGCTGTCTCAGCCATACGAATTTGAGCATTATCACCTACGAATAAGAAAATCATCAAGCCTAATATAGCAAGAAAAGTTTGTTTGATTAAAACGATAGTTGAGAAAAGTTTCGAATAACCAATATGATTAATATATTTAAATATTACAATGCAGGTACAAGCATTCTATGCCTCGGTCTCACGGCCGTACTGAACATCTAATTTTATCAACTGTCTATTTGAACCAGCTCTGCTTTAAAGTGTTGCATTGGGCATCCGGCTGGTTGCTTGATTCAGCCATACCAATCGATCAGGATCATGCCAATCGATGTATTGTACCGTGTTTTTTTTTTTGTCAACCGGTGAGGTGCGCGTTGATTCGGCTTGAGTCGCTCTGTCTTCAGGTTTCTGATTTTTATTAGTTTTGTGCATTTTAATTCTAATTATGGATGACTTCGTGCAAAATAAATTACAAGAATGGAATCTGACGAAATTTATACCTGAGTTTGATGGTAAGTGTTATTAATTATGTGTCAAAAATATGTTTCATTGCATGCAATTTTCAAACATAACCCCACGTTTAGTAAAGTTTGAAGCAAAACGTAAACAGATAGTGTAGACTGTAGATTATTATTTTCGTAATATTTTACAGCGAATGAAGTGAGTGAAGAGGCTTTTGAATGCCTCACTCCAAAATTAATTCAAGATTTATTTATGAATAAGGCTGGACCTATAGCCATTTTCACTAACAAGTGGCAAAAGTGGAAGTCCTCCCTACTTGAAAAATAAAATGACACTCTTGCTCTTAAGCCTTCAGAAACGTTACCAAATGTAAGGATATATTTTGTACCTTTTGAATCGAATTACCTTTTGTCAATATAAATATTGACTTTCATTTTAAGGCTTCACGGACTTTCCCCTTAACTATCATTAAAAACAATTTTATTCCCCTGACCGAATGCATTTCAAATCAGGCAGGTTTCACACTTTCAGTAGCAGAATCTTTGAGTGACAAAATATGTTGTGTTTTTAGAGGAAATTAGGCGACACGTATTTTTTTGATTTAGGAAAAAAATGTTTCATAAGATGACGAGTATTTAAATTTGTACGTTTATTCAAAATGAAATACACGAATTTTTTTTTTTAATTACAAAGTTTTTTATCTAATCCAGATTTTTCAATTTTCTTTCCAGATACTTTTGATTTTCATCGTTCTCTTCCAAACTCCATCGAAAAATTTATGAAAATTCAAAAATTGAGAATGTGAAGACGATTTCGTGATGATGATGACCTTGAAAATGCACAAAATGTACAAGTTGGATACAGATTTCTTCTTAAGAGTATTCTTTAAACGAATATGAGCAACGAAGGCTTTGATCTCTATAAGTCTAGATTAGTGAAAAGTTAGCCACTAATTTGCTTTACTGAACATTTCAACTAATTATTAGTCAGTATAGAAATTCATACTAAGGTGCAAATAAGTGGTTTCTTTTCAGTAATTCAGATTAGAAGAGAATTGTGAAAAATTTTATTGTATAAATGATGCGTTTCTTCCAACGTTAATTTTAAGATTTATTTAATTGTACATGTAATGGGTATTTTTTAAAACTTTTGAAAAATACTAGTTTCCACTTCCATGTTTGTGTTATTCTATAAACAATTAATAAATAAATTTTGTGTTTAAAATACATTTGCCTTTTATTTTTGTATCTTAAGAATAATATTTGAATTTTGTGTATGCAACACGTCAGGATTTTTAGGTACTTTCGTTATTATTAATATTATGAGACTATAATTTCATTGGAAACTATTTTTCACAGATATATAATATAATTAATGAATTAAAATAAATTCCATTTTTTTAACCAAAAGTGAATTTCTTTCAATCAATATGTTATATTATTATTTAAAAATTAATATTATATCTATGACATTGTATATCAGACATGCATAACATTAGACCATCCGAACGGTATGCTTAGATCTCCTCAACGGGAGGAGCAGCTCAGACAGTCCTGCGTATGGTTGATTTAGCCCAACCAAATTCTGTCTGACGCAGCCGTACAAATTCGTTCTAATACAGCCATCTTATGTTTAGAAATATCTATTGAAACAAATGACTCAAGCAGTAATATTGCTTCAGCATTTATAGTATGGGTAAAATACGCAAACCGTATCGTTGTAGCTGAGCGAGCAATACATTATGGTTGGTGTAACCAGAATTATGCGTGTATCGTCGAATTATTTCGAGTTACATGCCCTTAGAGCAGTTGTGCCTTGCGGAAATAGCTCCAACTTTGCCTTGCTACGGTTGTAAGAAAACGCATCCTATTAGAGTATGAGTCTATAGTATGAGGCCTAATATCTCTTTTGTAAGAGTGCTCATACTCTAATAGGATGGGTTTTCTTACAACCGTAGCAAGGTGAAGTTCGAGCTATTTTCGCAAGGGATAACGGCTTTAAAAGCATGAAGCTTTGTACTTTTTTAGGATAAAGGGATTCCTGCTTAAAATGAATGAATTTTGTACCAAGATAGCAAGAATAAAACCTGCGACAGAAGCATGACTAGTGCTCTTACTATTATAGGCATATTTTTTTCTCCGTGTGCGCGGGCACATTCTCCTCGCGTGCGGCTCACTTCGCTCGCAAGCTTGAGCGCGTCTAGTGCGCGTTCCTGTTGGATCATGCGATTCGCGCTTGATAATATATTCATCTTACGCTTCGCACTCGTTAATGTATTTATCTTGCGCTCGGTCATGGTACTTCACCAAAGTTTTAGCATAGAATTCAAAATTAAAGGTCAAACCATCGACCACTGAAATTTAGTGAATATAAATTCTCTTTTGTTAAAGCTCCTTCGGCTTTAATGAATACTCTCTCTATCAAAAAATGATTGATAACAAATTTGCGGCTATTTTTTGGGGTGAACAACTTTTTTCTCTTTATTTTTTCCGCAGCTTGTTTCGTTCATCCAAAAATTTTATTTTTTTCATTGCCATTGTTGTTTTTTACGAATGAAACAAAAACTACGCGTCCCACCAAAAAGTAAATCATAACAAAATTGTAAATCTTTTTTGGTTGCACAATTTCTTTCTTTTTCTTGACTTTTTTTCATATCGTGCATTGTTTGGCTGAAAATTTTCATTTTCGTCTTTTTTTTATATTTTGTAAATTCATAACTCGGGCAATTTTTTTCATCGGAATAAATCATTCGGATACATTTCTCACCTTTTTAGTACTACAAATAACCGTAGATAAAATTTTCAACTCTTGAAAAAAGTGGTCTCAAAAATTTTGAAAATGCTGTAACTTTTTAAACTTTTATCCAAAATAGCTGGCCAAAAAAAAACTGTTGCTTTCTTTTTAGGTACACCCTTATAAAGTGTGCCAAAGGGCAATCCAGTCGTATAATTCCTTCAAATGTTACCGTGTTTACAGACTACAACCACAACGACGAACACGACAGACAGACACAGACGTAAAAACTATTTTTTCTGAAATTTTATGAAATCTGCGAAAGTCATTTTTCACATAAAACCAATATCTTCTCATTGATGTGAATGTAAAAAAAACTGAAAATTCACTAAACCTAGCAAAATTTCTTTATAGCAAATTTGTTACCAAGATTCAAATAACAAAACACATTTACTAACACAAAAGTCACATTTTTCGATTCCTCGTAGAGTTTCTGTTACATTACAAGTAACATAACTAACGAACAAACTGAATATCTGCCAAACCGAACGAACTTTCTTTCTTGTAAATTTATTAACAAGACTAGGATAACATAACTAGATGAACAATATAACTTGAAACTGAAAAATTGTAAACATGCATGCAAATAAACTTTCGAATAACAATAAACAGACAAATTAAAGTAAATTACAATAAAACAAGCCAATTCATGAGAGAATTTTCAACCAATCAGATTGCCACATCTACGAATGAGAGAATCCTCAAAGTCTTGCCGTGATACACTGAAAAAACAATTTTATTTTTTCAAGGTAAATAGCTTTGTTATTTTTTGTGCAGTAAAATAATTTTGTTGTTGAAAAAAATGTTAGTTAATCCGAAAAAAGTTTTGTTAATTTCATGCAAAAAATAGGGTTTCGCGTGTGTTGAGATTTTTTTTTAGTTTTGTTAATAGAAGAACTTTTTTATTTGGTAAAGGTGTTATCTTATGTTGGTAACAAAGTTTCAAGAAAGACAGTTTTCTGGGTCTGCGTGCATTGAGATTTTTTGTTAGATTTGTTACAAGTTATTTAACAGAAATTCTGAGAGGAACCGAAAAGATTAACTTTTTGGTTGGTAAAAGTGTTATGTTAGGCTTGTTTACAAATTTTCAAGAAAGCAAGATTTCTGAGCTTCGCGAAGTTTCAGGTTTTTTAAAATTTGTTTACAAATTATGTAACATAAATTCTGAGAGATAAGTTTTTTCGATTGTTTAGCCACTTTAATAAATGTTAGAAACGGATTCAAAAGTCAAAAACGTTTTTGAGGTTTGAACTTTGCATTTTGAAATAAACAATGGAAGGGAGGCAACTCGATGGGGAATTACCTAATACGGGATCTGAAGTGTGTAGCCAAGAAGCACAGACTATCTCAACGCTTGGAAGACGTATAAGTGGTCGCTAAATCTCGCTCCTCATTGGTTGATTAAATCCAACTTTGAAGCTTTATTGCGCCCAAACTAAGCTTCGCACAACTGTTTGCTACAGGACTTTTTTGTTTATTTTTTTTTGTGCAGTATCACATATTACAAGGGGTTGTATAGGTGATGGGACACCCTATATAATTTAAAAAAAAAAAGGTTGAACAACCACCGCAGGGTCCCACTGAGAGCAACTGCCATCTTAAAAATGACACCGGCTCCCAGTAGAACCGCGGTGAATCACACTTATGGCCACGTCTCAAAACCGTGAGATGGGTGGTCACAGGGCACGATAAAATCACAACGACAGGTCGGCGAAACCCTCGTGTGTCTTGCGGACACGAAGCGACCCAAGGATGACAGCTTTCTGCATCCATCTCGTAAGTCCCTTGTCATATTTTTGGCACGCGGGTATGGCTTTAAGGTTACGAACCAGTGATAGTTTCGCACCTCCGAGAGCACCTATCACAAGGACAATTACTTGTACCGAATATTTTGAGTACAGTCGTTGCAGCTGTGTTTTAAGGTCTTGATACCTCTCCTCCTTTTCTTTCTCCTTGGCAGTGATGTTGTATTCGGACAGAACCGAGAATTCGATCTCGAATAGAGTTCGTTTCTCGAAGTCTTGGAGAACGATGTCAGACCTCGAGTGTGCAACGGAGACTGCTGTCCGAAAATCGTAGTTCCAGAAAATTTGGCACTTCTCGTTTTGGACAATTGACTCTATCTCCCTTGGAGCGTTCGGCAGGGCAGGCTCGCGACCAACACCGTAAGAGCGACAAAGATGGTAATAAAGCACTCTTAGGGCCGCATTATATCTATAGATATATGTCGCACAGTGTAGCCAAAAGCAATTTTTGTGGACAAAAGTCTGTCTACAACCCAATTTTCAATGGATTTTGACGTTTTTTTTAAATGACCGTGAGGCTTTTCGGTATATCGAGTCGGTGCAGGAATTTTGATTTGGCTAAACCAAAATTTTTTATTCAACAACAAAATAAACAAAATTTTTATCCTAACTTTTCATATGTACCTTTTTTTGTAAGATCTGCGAATTGACTGAAGAAGAGCTTGATTCTGTGTAATTATTATCTAGCAGTAACTTTCAGTAGGTTAGAGTAAAAAACAAAATTGTTTATAATGTTTTGAATAAAGTAATGAACAAAAGCCATTTTTTGTGATTTGCAATGATTAGTTATTTGAAATTCACAGTTTTTATATAGAATAATATAAGAGAAATGCATGCCTGATTATGATTATTTAAAAATATCTCCTGTTTGGTAGCATTATTTAAACAATTTTTATAAACAAATACACAGTTTTCGTATGTGGGGCATAATTTCTGAAGGGTACCCACCGCGAAAATGAAAGTTGTCCGATCGGGCTAAAAATTGCCCAATTGTAGTCCTATTAGATAGTACTCCTCACACCAAAAATTAACACTAAATTAACACTTTTTTTTCTTAAAAATAGTTTCAAAAGAAAGCTGAGATTATTTCCTATAAGACCTCCAATTTTCAGAGTGGCAAATTAAGTCCTCTTTGAGTAATAGAATGATACATAAACAAGATTCCATAATAGGCCGGGCTGCGCGCGATCTCCCCTGGTGCGCTCACGCCGAGGATCTTTGTGCAACGCTTTAGTGCCTGTTTTTTTTAAGTTAAATGATATTATATGCTACTAGAATAACTGCTCTCTGCATTTGCGTCATGTTATTGAGTTGTTGAGTTGATGTTCAATGAAATAAATATTCAACATTTAAAAGAGGATACTGACATGGTGCTCACAAATTATCACGACTGTCTGGATGCTATTGTATATCCTAACTCTTCAAGTTCCTGTCATGTAGGAGAGTGTGAAAACTGTCCAGGTACTGCAAACTTGAAAGATAACATCACAAAAGCTTTTGATGAACATTGTATTAATTAAGTGAGATTTGAAATTTGGTTACAGACCGACAGATGTACTCTAAAAACTCTGGTAATGGATATTGATGAATTCCTAGATGATTTCTGTGAAAGGCTGTTGAAATTAAAAACTCATCACTTCATTTCAAAGGAGCAATCATCTTTTTTCAAAAACCTGAAGGAAAATTTATTGCCTAGGGAGTTTTTGATTTGCTTCGATTTCGCTGAGAATTACGCCTTCATAATTCAGAATGCAGCGCAATCATTTCACTGGAATAACGACCAAGCTACAATATTCACTGTGGTGATTCATTATAAAAAAGATGGAGAGCTCAAGCACGTAAGTATCGCAATCATATCTGATAACTTAGCTCATGACATGGTGACTGTTCACTAGTATCAAAAGATAATTGTAGATTACTTGAAAACTCATTTCAGGCCAAAGAAAATCTACTATTTCACTGATGGTGCAGGGCAACATTTTAAAAACAAGAGTAGCTTTGTTAATCTCCATGCCCATGAAGAAGATTTTTGTATCCAAGCTCAATGGCACTTCCATGGTACATCTCATGGTAAGGGTGCATGTGATGGTATGGGAGCGAATATAAAGAGAAAATCAGTACGTTTAAGCTTACAATGTTCTCCGAAACATCATATACTCACTCCCCATGCTTTGTTTCAGTGGACAAAGAGTAACTGTAAGGAAACTGAAATTTTTTTCAGCAGCAAAGAAAATCATGCCTTAGCCACCGAGTTACTGAAAGCCAGATTTGACAAAGCTGTCACGATACCAGGTACATTACAGTACCACTCTTTCATTCCCACCCAAGATGGAAAACTTCAACTCAAGAAGTTTTCGTCCTCTGAGAAATACGTCATCTCCTTGAATTGCAAAAAACAGAAACAGCAAAAAAGGCCTACAAAGAAAACAACTGTTGAAACTATCGCCAAAAAATCAAACAGAAAGACACATAATATAACCATATAATATTACTTAACTTAAAAAACTGACACTAAAGCGTTGCACAAAGATCCTCGGCGTGAGCGCACTAGGGGAAATCGCGCGCCACCCGCCCTATTATGGAATCTTGTTTACGTATCGTTCTATTACTCAAAGAGGAATTGATTTGCCACTCTGAAAATTGGGGGTCCTATAGAACAAAATCTCAGCTTTCTTTTAAAACTATTTTTAAGAAAAAAAAAATTCCCAAATTTGAAAAAAAGTCAAATTTATTTTTGATTTTCCAAAATTCGGGTCAAATTTTGACTTTTTAAATAAATCGTTATCGCCACCAGAAATTTTGTGAGAAAATCTATCGGAAATATTCTAAGTGAAATTTTCTGAAGGCAATAGGACAAAAGTTACAAACGTTTGAAAGTAAGGCTTTGCTTAAATAACCCAAAAATTGTACCCCCTCCACTTTGATAAATAATTATCAAAATGAATTAATTTTTGGTGTGAGGAGTACTATATAATAGGAATACAATTCGGCCAATTTTTAGCCCAATCGTACAACTTTCATTTTCGAGGTGGGTACACTTCAGAAATTATGCCCCATGTCAGAATGAATAGGCTCCATTTTTTTCGCAGAATCGACCAAAAATTTATTGCCAATGACTCCTTGCTGTAAATTTTTTTCCAAATTAGCAACAACTGGTAATTATTTAAACAATATTTATAAACAAATTCACATTTTTAACATAATTCTATGAATAGGGCCAAATTTTTTTCGCGAAACCTACTAAAAATGTATTGTTAGTGACTTCTAGCTGTAATCTTGTTTAAATTGATAAAAAATATTAATTTTTTAAACAATTTTCATAAATAAATGCACATTTTTACAATTTTTCCAAGAATAGGCTCCATTTTCTTTGCGAAATCAACTAAAAGTGTATTTTCAATGACTCTTTGCTATGATACTTTGCCAACGGAAAAGAAAAGTTAATTATTTGAACAATTTTTATAAACAAATGTACATTTTGGTCACTTTTTCGTGGAGTAAGCTAGGAATGTCTTACCAATGACTCCTTGTTGCCTTGTTTCTTCAATTAACAAGAACTGTTCATAATTTAAACAATATTTATGTAGAAATGCATAGTTTGACCATTTTTTCATAAAGAGTATTAATTTGCTTTGCGGAATCAACAATAAATGTCTTGCCAATTATTCCTTTTTGTCAAATTTTTCTAATTAGGAAAAGGTGTTGATTGTTTAAACAATATTATATTCTGCTATGTTCGTGCCTAGCCTTGCGAAAAATCTTGTTATTAGCCTCTTGGGGCTCCTCTGATAGCCAGCCGAAAGGTACGTCGAAGGATCTGATGATCTCGCCACCATGGATAAGAACTTTATGAACTGATGGTGGCATTGGATACCAGCCGTATAATGTCACACAAAGCTCTGCAGTTTTTAAACAAAATGTTTTGAATTTATCACAGTCGTTCATCCTACCAAAAGTTAACACTTGCAAGATAGTATGAAACCTGACGATCAATTTTTCATCTAACCCAGTGTGTTTCGCCACACCCTGAGCTTGGGCGAAGAAAGAGCCGGCGACATTACCAGTGTTGGTTGTTCCTGAACCTTGTTTCACAACATCGACCAAAATTTATAATTTAGATTTCAGTACATCTTGAATGTGTTTCTTCTTCAATTTTTTTAATTCTTTTTTTCCTTCGTCCTAGCTGCACCTTTCTTAAACTCAAGATTATAAGCTATATGAAGTAGAAACTCCATGAAGCGCAATCAACAGTGTAACGTCGAAAGACCGAATTTGTAATAATTTTCGTTGCACTTGAGCTGTTTGACATGAGTCAAATTATTTATGTATTTCGGGCCAACTCGACAAATGTTGCAACAATTTTATGCTTTTTGTTCACATAGGACATTACAAACTTTGCCATCTATCATTGTGCATTTCAAATCAAAGCGCAATTTGAACATCACATCGTTGACTTGAATTTCATATAATTCAACTTTCTCAAGCAAGTTCGTGAAGTGATTGTATTCTTGTAAAGTGAGCAAGCTGTTCTCTTTTACAAATTCAAACTTCATCATTCGACAGAAATGTACTGAATTAGGTGTCTCGTTACTCCAAATAACATTGTCGTCAGCTTTCAACTGAAGAGGAACAAACGATAACAAAAATATGGAAGAATCATCCACATTCTTATTATTTGTCTTCCATCTAAACTCATCATTTTCATCATCATTTGATTCTTCCTCACCAGCATCAGAATCAGGCAAGTCATCATCACTACTTTCAACATCATAATACATGTTTTCATTATCTTTAATCTTAGCATCAATCTCCATTTGGCAGGACCATTTTTGGCGCGTAGTTTGTTGTCCACTAGCGCCATCCATTCCCCATTTACCTACGAGAACTATGGTTTTTTTAGAAAGTTCTTCCAGCTCATCTCTATTGAATGTTGAAAGGATTCTCTTGACTGTGTGCTCCAATAGTGATATGAAGTGTATCTCTGCTCCTGATTCGGATACCGTAATTTGGTCAGATTCTAAAGAGCAATCATTTTTAGCTTCTACAATCCTTTTATAGGAAGGAAACGATTTCTGACCACCAAACATTTCAGTATGCATTTTTAATTTATGATATTTTCTTGCTGTCAAATCTAAGTCTACGTATATTGCTAAAATGTTACTGACATCAGTTTCCTCATTTGAATCCGTCACTTCAGATTGTGTAGCATTTTCGGACAGATTGTTGTTCATGCTCAATGCTCTTTCCAACTCCTGTTTCGAATGATTGGCAGCAAGTTCATTGATACGTCTCTTCTTTGTCTTCTCTGACCCCTCTTTGTAAGATAAACGTGGACGACCCATTTTTTTTACCATCGAGAAGGTTTCCTACCTGAGGCACACCATTATTTTGTGCATCAATCTCAATATAATCACTAAAGTCCACCGTGAAATCACTTTCCAAGAACATTGCGTACTTACTGATGAAATGACTTTTATTCCGTGTCACACTTCGCCACTGTCGACAATATTGTGGATAGAATGTATCACGCAGCTTCATTTTTATTTGCAATAACTGTTCTTCAGAGAATTGGTTTGCACTTTTTATGTTATCCATTATCTCATCGATCTTATTACTACTTTGGTTCTGGTTACTATTCCAAATCATTTTACATAAAGTTGAATTATCAATTCTGTGATTCATTTTTGCATCCATAAGTTTTATCAAAAGGAATAGGAATACAGAAAATATGTTGTATATTAGGTTAGAAGAAATGATCAATCGATATTTGGAGTATGAAACGTGATGACAAAACAATTCAGTGCAAGTGGTGAGTCACCTACTATAAATTTTTTTGACAGTTTTGCGGCAAAAACAATAGACTGTAGTTTTGTACACGATGTCCGACCCAGATGGAATCCGGAAGAAATGATCAGTCGACTAACCGAATATACAACATTCATTATGTACGGTTCATTATGTACGGTAATAAAACATTAGGACCAAAAGCAGTTCAACTTTTCAGGAACCCTCATGATATTTATGGAATAAATTATTAGCATCTTCGGTTGTTGTCGAAATACAATTCCCAATAAAAAACATAATTTGATAACACTATAACTAAAAACCCATCACACCTTTGATTGATACACGTAAAACCTTGGGTTTCTTAGCCCACTTAGCAAAAAAAAATTATCATTGAAAAATGGTCAAACTGTGAATTTGGTTATAAATATTGTTTAAACAATCAACACCTTTTCCTAATTAGAAAAATGTGACAAAAAGGAATAATTGGCAAGACATTTATTGTTGATTCCGCCAACCAAATTAATACTCTTTATGAAAAAATGGTCAAACTATGGATTTCTACATAAATATTGTTTAAATTATGAACAGTTCTTGTTAATTGAAGAAACAGGGCAACAAGTATCATAGCAAAGAGTCATTGAAAATACGTTTTTAGTTGATTTCGCAAAGAAAATGGTGCTCATTCTTGGAAAAGTCGTAAAAATGTGCATTTATTTATAAAAGTTGTTTGAAAAATTAATATTTTTTATCAATTTAAACAAGATTACAGCTAGAAGTCACTAACAATACATTTTTTGCAACACCCACCTCTAAAGTTGACGTTTTCATGCTTCTAAATGGTGCCTAAAGGACCTTATTTGAGCAGACTGTGTGCGAATAATTTTCGCGCATGCGCAGTTTGAAGATGGCTTACTTTAGGCACTGGTGAAAAAGTTGCCCATGCGCACTTTCGAGATGAGGTACTTTAGACACTGGTGTTGGTATCTTCTTGAAATAAATTTAGATTTAACTTGAACAAATGTTTTAATGATTGAAGTTTTGTTTTTAGCGTTTC
>CAKNYM010039007.1:0-29078 GCA_932195095.1 Andricus curvator
CTGGAAGGAGAAATAAATCGGATAATATTTAGAGGTCGCTCATCGTGAATTTGTCTGTTTTCAACAGAAAACTCAATTTTTCTCTAATACGGTAAATCATTACGCAAAATTGTAAAGAATATAAAAGATGCGTGCCATTAAAATGAGTATTTTTTATACATAAGTTTTATTGAAACTATGCATCGTTAAACATCTCACAATTTAAAAGTAACTCTTTCTATGATATTCATGCAATACCTTTATGTAAGGAGTGAATAAAGCTTTCTATTGTTTCACAGCCAGCTATGCAGAATCTCTCACAACATCGAAAGCAGAAAAGGAAAAGATAATAAATGTTGTAAAAGATCATAGAAAGAGTTATCTTTAAATTGTCAGATGTTGAAAATTAAAAAATATGCAAAATCACAACTTTTTAAAAATTGGTTCATAGGAATGGTTTTCAAGGACCTAAAAATAATGTAAATGTGTATTGAAGACCTCTCAGTACGTCGATATATGATCTCCCTGGGAGCGACTGCCATATAAAAATGACATCGGCTCGCAGTAGAACCGCGGCAAATCACACATTTGGCCACGTCTCACGACCGTGAGATGGGTCGCCACAGAGCACGATTAAGTCATGATGACAGGCCGGCGAAACCCGTGTGTGTCTTGAGGACACGAAGCGACCCGAGGATGACAATTTTCTGAATCCGTCTCGCAAGTGCCTTGGCATATTTTTGGCACGCGAGGATGGCTTTAAGGTTACGAACCAGTGATAGTTTCGCACCTCCGATAGCAACCCCTACTAAAAAAAAGTCAGGAATCGTCACAAATGGTCAAAAGTTCTGAAGATTTCTGAACGTCCTGGCCATTCCTGACGAGTCTGACTATTTCTGAAGATATGCTCATTCACATCCTATCAGGTAGCTCATCGGTTAGGACCGCAGGTAGGCTAACCCAAAAGAATTAAAAATTAAAAATAGATTTTTTTCATTGTTGCATATACAGATTCAAAAGTTAGAAATTCAGAATCCACGGGTTTCGACGATTTCAGATATGTAAAAAATTTCCTACAAAAATTAAAATTAGGATAAATATAATGTATCTTATAAAGAGAAAGAGATACGTCAAAATGGACAAAATTTTCAGATTCACCTTCAGAGTAATTTAGTATATAAATATTTATATCTAAATATACGTAAAAAGAGAATATGCATAAATAAATATAAATAATATAAATAAACTGGGAAATATAAAAGAGATTAGGGTTAATGACATTCTATTCTTGGACCCGTAATAAACGGATTATCCTTCGAACCCAAACTATGACGATTTCTGAACATTTTCTCATGAGTTTTGACTTTTCCTGACTAATTCTGTCGAGAAACATAACAAAAGTGGTCAGAAGTGGTCCTGAGTTTTCTTCTGACGATTCCTTACTTTTTTGTTAATAGGGCCGATCACAAGGATAATTTCTTTAACCGAATATTTTGGGTACAGTCATTGCAGCTCCCTTTTAAGGGCTTGATACCTCTTTTATTTTTCCTTCTCCTTGGCAATGTTGATGTATTCGGACGGAGCCGAGAATTCAATCACAAATATAGTTCGTTTCTCGAAGTTTCGGAGCACAATTTCAGGCCTCGAGTGTGCAACGGAGACTGCTGTCCGGAAATAGTAGTTCTAGAAAATTTGGCATTTCTCGTTTTGGATAATTGACTCTATCTGCCTCGGAGAGTTCGGCAAGGCAGGGTCGCGGCCAACACCGTGAGATCGGCAAAGATGGTAATAAAGCATTCTTAGGGCCGGATTTGTCTGTAGAGATACGTCTTTCCCGCATGAGTGGGACAGCCGAATAGTATGTGTTCTATGTATACAGCGTGTGTATGACATGCTCTGCACCTATCGCTAGGAACTTCTTGACATAAAATGCGGTCACGATATACTAAGGTGGAAATGACATCGTCCTGGCATGCGAAAATGAAACCTTCTGTACCTGAATTAAGCCCTGGTGATCTGAGGAAGTTTCTCCAGGGGAGAAGGTGGGTCAGAAGCAGGAATTTATGACAGCAAAAGAGGGAAAGGGATCGCACTTGGGTGACATGCTACTGTCTTTCAACCGGAGGTCCTGGCCGTCCTTCGCTGTGCTGAAACACTAATAGAGGAAAACGCTGGTGGTAGACAGATTACGATCTGTTCGGACAGCCAAGCGACACTAACTGCAATAGGGAATAGCGTCTTGCTGTGTCGGAATGGCCATTAAAAGCTGGATCGGAACAAAACGCCGAGAATGCTTGGAACAAACCCAGGGTTTCCTTCAGGCAAAATCCATCCTAGGTTATACCTATAGGATGAGCAGAGCTAGGAAAATCCTGGGCTTACCTAAGAAAGATATAAGGACAGTGGTATGGACCCTAACTGAGCACAACCACTTGAACTATCATATGCACAAAATGGGGTATAACCCCACGACAGAGTGCAGGAAATGCGGCAGGGATGACGAAACATCCCTGCATGTATTATGCCAGTGCCCGGCATCAGATAGGCTCAGGCAACAGACCCTCGGGGCCCATTTTATGGAAAAAGAGGAAATTACAACGCGATCAGTGGTCGACATACAATAGGCTTTATAGCTTGAGCGCCCGGGGAGCTCTCCATGGGCTTCCCGCCCGTATTAAAACTAAACTAAACTAAAGTACCATATCGTGCATTTACTGATTTTGATCTACTCAATTATGCTAAGACTCTAAAGATTCCATATTTTCGAGGAGTCTTTATGTGTTGGGTAGCATTCAAAAAGAATCTTAATGCAACATTCACTTTGACCGTTTTGGTAATCTTAAACCGCCCTCACCACTCGTCAATTATCTAGGTGTTGGTAGCTTTATAAAATATAATCATGATAGGTATCAAGACAATACATTTCAATACATTTGAGTGTGGTCATTCATGTCTTAAATTTCTATGTATACAGCTTCTGGCTATTTCAGGCAACTCATCTGTGCCTAAGGCAGAATACTTTTCACCAATAGAACTGTCGCTAAATGAAAATTATACTCTTGCTCTAGTTGAGCTACTCACATTTAATTCAATTCCTAACGTTGATGTGGGAAAGAATAAATTTTATATTGGTAATTAGGTGGCTACCATACCCCATGGCAGTTATGAAATTGAAGATATTGAGAAGTATATACAGTTTAGTGAAATCAAGAGCAACCGCACAGTTACTTTTAAACCAAAAGATTCTATTGGTCAGCTGTTGGGATTCACATCGCGTGTTCTTGAAGCTGATGAGATTCATATATCAGATTTACCAGTATTATTCTCAAGGTGAATGCCCTCAGGATTGAGTGCAACATTAAAACTGGAGCATACATTACCATACCAGGATATAAGATCTTTGAAGTGCCATCACACGTCATTTGACTTCTGATCATCGTGTAGACAATACATCATATTCAGCTCCGCGTAGTTGATTAAGACGGAGAAATGTTGAATTTTCAAGGAGAGACTGCAACTATCCGATTACACTTAAAGTCAACGTGATAGGTATAATTTATAATCGTAAAGTGGGTGCAAGTTATATAAGCAAGCCACCGTGCAAGAAATCAGTCAGTCTTCAATCAGTTCGCAAGAGATTAACATCTCCGAACGTGTGCTTCTTCAAGAAACTAGGTCTCAGACTTGTTGAAGAAGGAAAAAGAAGAAAAAGCGACCATTAATTTATATATTATTTATTTGTCGCTGTTACAAAGATGGAAGAAATACTGAATGTTCCAGCTCCAGTGATTTATGATGAATCTAAAGCACACTATAATGTTCATGTTCATCAACCTTATGCTTCATCATTATATAACAAAAGTGATGGGATACGAATTGCAGTGCAGTATCAAGATTTATGCATTTTTACAATTAAAAGCTCATTACACATACACGGAAGACTAGTTCAGGCTGATGGAAATACAGCTGTGACAGCAAAAAATCTAATTGGTAACGCCATCTATTTTTTATTTGATGAAATTCGGTATGAATTGAACGGTAATGAGATTTTCCGATGTGAAAATGTTGGACATATCAGCACCATGGAGACTTACATTTCCTTGACTCCTAATCAGCTTAATTATGCTGAGAATGCAGGCTAGCTTGATATAGATCTGAATGAACGAATAAAAATGAAGCTGGATACTTTGATGTAAGTATCCCACTCTGCATGATCCTTGGATTCGCTGAAGATTATCAAAAGATTATTGTAAATGTCAAACATGAACTAATCTTAACAAGATCACGCACATGCATTAATACTATTATTCAACCAGCGCAAGGAGAACCAAAGGATTTTAAAATTATACTACATAAAGTCAAATGGATGATTCTCTATGTTCTACCTGAAAATCGTCGGAAAGATACAATTGCTAAAGTATATTGGAAAGGACCCACTTATATCAATGAGTTTTCGATCCTGGGAAATGTTTAAATCTCCTCTAATTCCCGCCGCTCAGAACCATGTGTGGCAGTTAAAGACTTCCATACAAATAGAGAAACCACGATATATCATACTAAGATTTAAAACAGACAGAAAAGATCAACGAAGTAGCTATATCAACTTTTTCGACCACTGTATACTAATTTTCAAACTTCGTACAATGGAAAAAAGCATGAACCTATGCTAAAGAAGCGTTTCTTTAAGGATAATGGACCACTCATTGTAATTGACTGCTCTAAACAAAATGAGTTTTCGAAACAAAGTTCAGTGGATGTACGCTTAGAATTTAAATCCAGTAATAACTTTCCAGCCAATACAGCAGCCTATTATCTAATCATACATGATCGAATAGTTCAATATGAGTCCATTAGTGGCGCTTTTTAGAAACTAGTTTGAAATGGTGGGGGTAATATTGAGTGGTGGTTGTTGAATCAGGGTATAAAAGAGCTGTTTTTGGCTGGAAAAATCCGTCTCAGTTTAAATGCACATCGTTGTAGACGTTCAGGGCTTCAAATGGCCTTACAATGACTTTATCTTTAAAGGAGCTGGCCATCCTCACTCTTCAGAAAGATGCTCTTCCCCTGGCCTTCCTCTTCGAACCACCCTGCAGCTGGTGTTCACTACCTGGAAGGTATAAAAGCACTAATCTATGGTTAACACACAATTTCCATGGAATCAACTGGTGGTGACGTACCCAATGAAGAAGTAAGACCTATAATTCAAGATACATTGATGACTGCACGCTCAATCTTCGTCAAAGGTCTTGAAAACAAAAGGTGATTAGAAAAATATGTAAAAAGTGTTCAAAATCTGAAAGTCTTAAATTGTCCCTTGTTGAAAAAATGACATTTGAAAAATAACCTTCATGTACACATCATACATATCACATCACTAATTGTGCAGTAAATAATGCTATAATATTAAGAAATTGGGTTCTAAATAAACCAGATCATTGTACGACGGCCAAATTTTCGCTAGACGAAGTAGATGCTAATTATACAGCAAAAGATTTTTATAATGATTTCGAAAACTTTTTGTAAAAAACTAGGTTAAGTTTTTTTTTTAATTGAATACATGGATTTTTAAGTGTATTATTAAATGTCTATTTACTCATAATTTCCCTCGACCTTTAATTCTAAGTTAGATCTTTTAAGTCAGCATTAGTTAATTTGCTTTTTATCCAATATCTTAAAATAATTTAAACTTGTATCTACCTGTGCATGCGCAATATTGTCACCTCTGTTGCGTTGACTCTAGCTTGAAGGAGGTTATAGCCGTGGGATTTTATCGTATAAGAGGGGAATCCCTATCAAAATACTGCGCATGCGCAGAGTTGCAGATGTGACTAACAGGGTGGCAATTTCTGCCTATAAAAGGCGCATCTCCAGAGCGATTTCTTCATTATGAAATAAGTCATTCAGGCCGGGGAAGGAGGTCGACGTGGCGCCGAGACTCGCCCTTTCCTCTTCTTCTTTACTTTTCTCAACTAAAATAATTTATCAGATTTTGTGGTTTTTTGCCGCTTGCGGTTTTTTTTTCACTGACATAAAACGTCAATTCAACTTCCTGCCATGTCAAATTTCTCTCAGATGGTGTATCTGTGCCTCTTTAGGCAAAGCACAACGACTTCTTCCAGTCCGATCATTCTTCGGGGAGATCATAAATCGCGAGTGCGCGACTAGCGTGGCTTCGCGCGTCATCCACCCACTCCTGGGCATAGGATCTCACAAGAGGGGGCGATAATTAGGGCTACCTCATCCCTACACTTTTTTTTCATTTCGTTCATTCAGTACCTTCAGTTGCTTGCAAAAAGACGTAACATCTCTGAAGAAATGCACCTGCAGAAGATCAATGCCTTTGGTCGAACGGAAGGCTACCTACCACCGAGGCCACTGTCCGACCTGACTCCAAAGAATAGGTATGCAGTGACGAGGAACTAGAAGGTGCAAACAAAGTATGGAACCCGGATAGTTGTCGAGCTGAAGGTACATTCAATACTTTCTGAAAGTAATTCTGCGAGACTTGTGAAAGTTCCAGAAGATCCTGAAACTCTGGAAGCAATGCTGGAAGCTGCTGCTGGGGAGACAATACAATAATGTCGAATTTGAAAATGCTAAGTAAATTGTAAGAAAATTATGAAAAATAAACTAATCAAATTTTAATGTTTAACCATTCTTCTTAATATTTGGTGATTAGTTTAAGTTTAAGTAGAGGTCAGTTAGGTAGATCATTGATATCAGGAGCGCGGTATAAACAGACGTGCGTGCGTGAGCGGGAAGCCAACGCAGTGTTATTGAAGCAAGCGCCGAGTTGGGGTTGCGACAGCAGAACAGCGGTCACTAAACTGCGATGGACTCCCACTCACACACGCACGACTGTTTATAACCGCGCTCCTGATTGGTCCAGCGTAAATATTTTATAAATCAAAAACTAAAACTTTAAATGATTTTTGGAAAAAGAATTGTTTATTTTATTTTTATTTTTATTTTTATACAGCCATAATATCTTAAAATACTTGTCAAAAAATTTCTTCGCACGAATCCCGGAATTTCACAGTGTTTCAAAGATTTTCAAATATGTAAAGTTATTTCCAAGATTTATGTGTATATATATATATATATATATATATATATATATATATATATATATCTTCGGTTTTCCGTTTCGATTCCTTTGGAATAGAACCGAAGGGCCTATGACAAAGCCACCGAACGCGTCCTCGGGTTACGGATAGAGTGTCCCTGTACCAAGGGTTTCCGCTGAATATGGTTACAATAATTAATAAGCAATCGCAGATAATTGTCCAGGGATGGTCCCGAAGGAATAACTTCTAAGCGAAGGCGTAACAACCGTGCCGATAGCTGAATGGCACCTGGGTTAGGTGTCTCAAACGTTGACTCTGGGATACCGGGCGACCTCTCAGAGTATCAGCCTTATCCTTGCACGCGGGGCTCTACAAGGATGGACTAACCCTTTCCCTAGGTGCTCGTGGGAACAACAATGAAACCACCAAAACACCAAAATGTTGTAGATGCGGTTCAAGACAATCGAACGTGCAGAGCACCCGACAATGGGTCGGCAAACAATGCCGATCAGCCTAGAGTTCGGGGTGCTAAAAATAATTTAGATGGAAACACGACGACGAACCGGCGAAACGCCCACATTGAGTGGACGGATCAACTCAGGGATGACATGCTAGACTGCTACGATGCCAGCATTATCCCTGTTCGCGGAGGCTTTATGGCGCGTATACACACTATGTGGTGCCAGAAACATCCAGAACTTCAGCATGTTTCGCATCAGTCTTTGCGAAATCAAGCCGTCAACCTCCGGAAAAATGGATATGTACGCGGAGTGCTTGCCCAACCGCTGCTTGATCAAGCTGCAGACGAAGATGAGGAAGCGACATTAAGACCAACCGCAGAAAGCAGGCACCTTCTGAGAGATGATCGCAATTTCATTACAAGAAGGAACATTAACATGCAAGTTCCTCCTAAGCCCCAAGATCTGGCTGAAATAGATGCCTCCCTTCGTGGAGATATCTCGCAAGAGTCCGACCTCTGAACCATCAATTGCTCAGTTTATGGTGCTGCGAGAGCTTTGGCTGATTCAAATCGAAGGCTGAAACCGACGATGAACAAGAAGATTGGATGGGCAAGACAGAATGCGTCCCGTGTTCAATGTGTGATTGACTACATAACATCTGGTAGACCGTTTACGGCAAGGGTTCGAAAGTTCGCCCAAGAACTAAGGATGTTGAATCACACACTAAACAAGTCAAAGCTGCTGATAATCAAGCAGCATATTGTTGACAAAATACGGCTGTTATCTGACGCAAGGAGGAGAATACAGAAGGGGGAGAGATAGATCGGGGAGAATCAACAGTTTCTCGCTGACCCATCGCGCCTCTTCAGCGATCTACCTGTTTCTGTAAAAAATCCGCCCAAGCCCAAGGAGGTAGAGACTTTTTGGAGAGAGGTGTACAAGATCCCGAAAACACTAGAGTTGAAAGAAGATACTGACGATATCATCCGCTTCAAGAAGTTTTGCGACAACCTCATAAAATCTGAGGAGGAATGTCCACCAATCACTGCCGAAGAGGTGAAAGAAGCACTTTGAGACACGAAAAACTTTTCCGCTGCTGGACCAGATTGTATCAAGAACTTTTGGTGGAAGAAGTTTACTTTTACACACCAACATTTGGTCCGCATATTCACCTCATATTTAAAGTCGGAGACGCCCATTCCGCAGTGGCTGGTGTTAGGACGCACTATACTCCTGCCAAAAAAAGGCAACTTGTCCAACCCAGAGAATTACAGGCCAATAACTTCTTTGAACACGGTGTATAAGATCTTTACAGCTGTCCTCAACAACAGGATTGTTCGACGAATTGAGCCTGTATGGCGAGAGATGTATGAACAACGTGGCTCGAAAAAGGTGTAGCAGGCTGTTGAGAGAACCTGCTAATTAACAGGTGTGCCTGCAAAGACGCTGCAGCCCAACAGCGCGTCCTGTCAATGGCCTGGATTGACTACCGGAAAGCTTTCGATTCAACCTCTCACAGACTTATCATCTGTCTGTTGGAAAGCTTGAAGGTACATCCACACATAGTGAGATACATAGAGAGATTGATGCCTCTTTGGAAAACTAGATTTACTATCTCATCTAGAAATTACCGTGTGACAACGAACAACGTCACCTTCCAGAGGGGCGTCTTTCAAGGTGATACCATGAGCCCTTTGCTTTTTTGCATCACACTTCTGCCTCTATCTCTCGCACTACGAAATTCTCATGGATACCTCTCTGGCTATAATAATGAGCGCGAGTATAAGTTCACTCATGTATTTTATATGGATGACCTGAAGATCTATGCCTCTGGTAAAACCAAACTTCAAACTGCTATAAATATTGTCAAGAACTACACAGGAGAGATTGGGATGGACTTTGGCTTGGACAAGTGTGCAAAAATTCATCTGAAGAAAGGAAAGATTACTGGCGTTCCCAAGGACCGTGAGCTTGTGGATATAAGTGTTATCAGACATCTTAATACTGGAGAGACCTATGCATACCTGGGCATGCCTCAAAACCGCATTCAGGACGTAACATCAGTGAAGGAATCTCTCCGAAGCAGATACAAGCATCGTCTTCGACAGATTTAGTCTTCCAATCTGTCGGCGTTGAACAAGGTATCTGCGACTAACATGCTTGCCGTCCCGGTTCTACTCTACTCGTTTGAGGTAGTTCAACGGACGAAGAACGAGCTTAATGCCCTTGATGTCATTACACGTAAGATCATGCATATGCATAAAAGCTTGCATATCAATTCGTCAGTTCCGCGATTATATATTTCACGCCGTCAAGGCGGACGCGGACTTCTGAATATCCACTGCCTTCACGAGATGATTGGCGAAGGAGCGTTCCTTTACAAAGCCGCCGAGCAAGCGGCCGAGACCCTTGGCCTGAATTTTAACATCAGAAGTGAGGAAAGTGCATTACTTCATCTAGATGCTTCACTTCTAAAAACCAAAGTGAAGAAAGCAGAGGTTAAAAATTTTCACCAAGAGCTACTCGACAAGAAAATGCACGGAAACTTTCACAGAAATGTAGAAAAACAGTCCTTGTCGAAGGAGCAAACTTTTGCTTTCCTCAAATCATCAGGGCTTAATTCAGGTACAGAGGGTTTTATTTTCGCATGTCAGGACGGTGTCATTTCCACCTTAACATACCGTAACCGCATTTTATGTCAAGAAGTTCCCAGTGATAGTTGCAGAGCGTGTCATGCACACGCTGAGTACCTAGAACACATACTATCAGGGTGTCCAACCCACGCAGGAACGACGTATATCTATAGATATAATGCGGCCCTAACTCTGCTTTATTGCCATCTTTGTCGCTCTTACGGTGTTGGCCGCGACCCTGCCCTGCCGAACGCTCCAAGGGAGATAGAGTCGCTTGTCCGAAACGAGAAGTGCCAAATTTTCTGGAACTACGATTTTCGGGTAGCAGTCTCCGTTGCGCACTCGAGACCTGACATTGTTCTCCAAGACTTCGAGAAACGAACTATATTCGTGATCGAATTCTCGGCTCCGTCCGAATACAACATCACTGCAAAGGAGAAAGAAAAAGAGGAGAGGTATGAGGAGCTTAAAAGAGAGCTACAACGACTGTACTCAAAATATTCGGTACAAGTAATTCTCCTTGTGATAGGTGCTCTCGGAGGTGCGAAACTATCACTGGTTCGTAACCTTAAAGCCATACCCGCGTGCCAAAAATATGCCAAGGCACTTGCGAGATGGATGCAGAAAGCTGTCATCCTTGGGTCGCTTCATGTCCTCAAGACACACGAGGGTTACGCCGGCCTGTCGTTGTGATTTCGTCGTTGCCTATGACCACCCATCTCACGGTTGTGAGACGTGGCCATGCGTGTGATTTACCGCGGTGCTACTGGGGGCTATTGACCCCATATGAATGAGACCATATGAACTCCCATCTAATACAACGCTGCTGAAGGCCGGTGACCTTCTCATCCTAAAACACCAACCAAATGTGACTGTCTCGGTTCCAGCCCCCCCCCCCCATTAACCGAAGTTTGGCGGGACTGACATTATAACTAGACATTTTGTACATGATTTCGACTTGTCAAATAAATTTCTCGCATAAAGGTGGTAGTTGGGCGTACAATTCAAACAATGAATAACACAAAAAATAAAATAGCCTCGGAATGGACTGAAACTTTGATTGACGAAAGGCATACGCACGGTAAAGGTGAAGGTCGAGTTTCAAGCGATGAATGGAGACTAGGTGTTTAGAATGCTAGAGGGATGAATGTTCATAAGGTAAGAGAATTACGAGAAACCATGCACGTAAGAAAGCTAGATATTTTATGCGTACCTGAAACAAAAAAAGGGATGCAAAAGTAGAAACATAGAAAATGGGATGTTGAAAGGCGGATTTAAAATATGGTCAGGAGTACACAGTGAATCACATGGTAGTCAAGGACTCGGTTTGGTTATGAATGAAAGAGCGAGGCAGCATCTCAGAGATGAAGGATATATATCTCCCAGATTGCTGTGGGTTAGAATGAAAGTAGGAATCAGAAGACTATTTATCGTAGCGTACTACGCCCCAGTTGGTACTGATCCAAACGAAGTGAAAGGTTCCCTGTGGTACATCTTGAATGATACTGTAAGTGCTCGCGATCATGGCGAAAAAATCATTATACTAAGAGACATGAACGGATAGGTCGGCATTCAGCGTCAAGATGAAGATACAGAAAGAGTGCTAGGTAACTTTGGGGATCAAAAAAAAAAAAGATAACCAGAAAAGATTAGTTATCTTACGCTTAGAAAGGGGCTTATTTATTACAAATACTTGGTTTAGGCATAAAATAATCCACATATACACCTGGTGTAGAGGAAATATCCACAGTATAATTGATTTCGTTATTGCGGATGAAAGACTAAGAGATCGAGGAAAAGGTAAGAAAACAATGTGCAACATTATCCTAAATGATGAGAGAATAGAACAAGTTGATGAGTACAATATGTCTTGGTAGCCTATTCACTAGTGACGGAAAGATATATGGGGAGTTATATAGGCGTCTAAACGAGAATAAGAAGATTATCGGTGGAACAGGACACATTATCAGAAGTACAAATATATCAAATAAAGCTAAAAGGTCAATACATATTTCTATATTCATACCGACTGTACTGCACGGTAGCTAGACGTGGACCTATCAAGAAAAGGCTAAGAGTAAAATTAACGCGATGAACATGAGGATCCTGCGCAAGATGTGCGGCAAAACACTAATGGACAAAGTAAGTAATGAGATAATCCTCAAAGAATGTGTTGTGGAGGGGACACTAGTTGACATACTCGTATGTGAAAGAAATTTGTTAAGATGGTTTGGGCATGCTCAGGGATGGGTACGTATAATACATCACGTATATTACATGGTTTTCGACATGTATATTACTATGTATATTACGTCCTTAGTTTTCTACGAATATATTTTACATTTGATCACGTGACTATATGGGCGGGATTTTTGAATTCGTTATTCTAACATTACCCAATTGCCTTACAGAAACAACTAATATATATCAGTTAATTAATGATTCGTCATTATTTATTACATTACTAAACAAATGATTCTTTTAAATAATAATATACGTGTTTATTATACTTCATAATCTGCAAAGTTTCCGAGCATGTGGAACGCGAGAATAAGTACGAGAACATGGTATCCTAAGCAAACTGATCCTTTATTATTTACTTTTATTTTTATACGCTTAAAACTTATGTTTCCATGTGATATTGGCTATTCTTGATTTATTTTTGTTTAGCATCATTTAAAAAAAATTTAATGATCAGGAACTAGGGTTGTGAGTCTATGAAACGTTTCATTGAAACATTGAAAGTTTCACGAAACAATGAAACGTTTCATGGGACCAAAGTTTCTAAAACGTCTGAAAGTTTAACAAACACGTATGCGCTTGCGCACTCATTTTAGGTTGTGGTTAGGTCATTTAACACAGTTAACGGAACCAAAGTTCAAACTAGATTTAAACTTTCTTACGGATCGTTCACATAGTACGTAACATTAAAAAAGGGGGAGGGGGTTCGTGTTTCGTTACGGTATGTTACGTGAGGTGCGGGGGGTTTGACCCGATTAAGTAACATTTTTAATTGCATGTCCTAATTAAGAAAAGCGATGTTACTAAATATCTCTAAAATATCAAACACATTGTGGTCGAAAAGAAGAAAATTCAAAGTGTAAATAATTTGCTTAGTATTGGGAAATAATTCTGTTCTTAACATTTTGCTATCACACGATAACTGGTAAACTTATTTACATTCTCAAAGGTTTCATTTTAGAAGAATAATTTTAAGTTTGGGAGATTTCAAAATGTGTGGAAAAAGAATGTGGAAGACTTCAAGACAATTTTTATTTTTGAGGATTTAAACAATTTTTAGGTAAACTGAATTTGGCAGGGTGTCAAGAGAATGAAAAAAATGTTCTTAAGATTCATGGGAAATTTTCAAATGGTTTTTTTTAATGAATTCTAAGAGAAAATTGAAAAAGATTACAAAATATTTTTAATTATTTCCTAAAATTTTTAAAAAGAGTGTAAAAGATTTTAAAGCAAAATTTTGCAATTTTGCCATGTTAGATCATTTTAGAAAAAATCTGATATAAAGATATTTTAAAAATTTTGTCAAGTTTCAAGAAAGTGAAAAAAATCATTAGGTTTCTAAGAAAAATAAAAATGATTTTTTATTTTGAAAAATTAATTTAAAGAAAATATTTAAAAAGAATTCAAAATATTTCTAAAATTGTCAAAGAAGAATCTGAAAGATTTTCAGACAATTTTTTTTAATTTGCAGAATTTAAATGAAATTCAGAAAAAATTTGAATACTTTTAAAAGATTAGAAGGCTTAGAAATTCTAAAGAGATATCCTAAAATTTCTCAGAATAGTGTAGAATATTTTAAAGCAAAATGTTTCAATTTGGTAAGATTAAATAATTTAAAAAATCAAGTAAATTCAAGAATTATTTGTAAGATTTAAAGAGATCCAAAAAAAATTTTAAACTTCAAAAGATTTTACAAAATGTAGATTTTTAAAGATTTCAAACAAAACCTTCAGAAGCTTTAAAAGAATTTTGAAAGGTTTCAAGGGATTTAACAAATTTTCTTAAAATTTCAGGGAAAATTTGGAAGACTTTGAGGCAATTTAGTTACATTTTTTATGATTTTTTAAAATTTTAAGAAAAATTCGAGTCAGTTAAAAATATTTTGAAGAATTTAAGAGGTTTTGAATAGATTCAAAATATTTTTAAACTTAGAAACATTTCCGAAAATTTATCCAATAGTTTTTGATTTCTTCCAAACTTCTAAAAATCCTAAATATCTTTTAAAAAGACTCGAATTTTTCATAATATTTTGTGAGATGCTGTAAAATAAAAAATGTCTTTAAAATCTTCTAGATTCTTTTTTGACACATCTGAAATATTCACAAATCTTTTTAAAAATAAACTGATAATACTTCTTTTCCTGTCAGTAATTTCAATATTTGTATGACTAAAAAAAATATTTGAAAAGCATTCAGTGTTACATCAAAATATTGTTTTATTTATTTCTAGACAATACTTCATCTTTAAAAACCTTTTTTTGATTCAAAAAACTTATATTCCGCTTTTAAACATAATACGAAAAAAGTTACGTAACGGCGGTGGGGGGGGGGGGGGGGGGGGAGTAAAAAGGTCGAAAATAACATTACGTAATATGTGAAGGCTCCCTTATGCAAATATGTATTTCTATATCAAATATTTATTTAAAATTTTGAGAGATATAGCACTGATAAAAATTCAAACATGTTTTTTAAAGAAAACAATTTATAAAAATAAGCCTAATAGTTTAATGAAATAGCATAATGTTATTTTATTCTTTTCCATTCGAAGTTTCTACGTTTTTAATGAAATCGTTTTAGAAATGAAAGATTCTAAAAACTAAATAGGTATTAAATACGAAATTTATTTTCATTTTATTGAAATCAATTTTCAAATTTTTAAAATAAAATATTTAGAAAATTATACTTCATTAAAAATCAATACGTGATTTCTTTGTATCAAGGTAAAGAAAATGGCAGTGTTCCCATGGGCAGACCGAAAAAAGCTGGTTAGAATGTGTAAATGAGACACTAATTCAAAGAGACATAAGAAGCCATAGAAACACAAGATCTTGCATGAGAAAATGCATGGACGTGAAGAAAGCTCGACAGGTATGCCAAGAGAGAAAATTGTGGCGACAAATAGTTCATAAAAAGAGTGTCAGTGAAGTGAATGACGCCTGAGAAAAAGTCCTTGGATACTAATGGGCCCAAATGGGGATCTTTACATGATGACTTTGTGAGGCTCTTCACTTGGGGTGATCGCTAGAGAGATTGCCCAGCAACCTGGGTCAGAGCAGTGTTGCGGGATAAACGTGTTATTTGAATGAATAACACGGGAATTCTAGATCAATCTGAAAATTTACACCCCCTTCCCCACATTACTCCCTTCCCTACCGAGTGAGTCACGCCAGCCCCGAAAGGGAAATGGCTTGATGGTATATATTAAGAAGAACTCACAAATAATTCCATTGAGTAAGTGTTGAATCAAAAGTAGTTTTTGTAATTCACAGGGTATTCAAACTTGAAGTGTCAAAATTTAGATGGACAGCCCAGATAACAATGTGAAACGCATATGCGACTCACAGTGCACGCACGCATGCGGATTAATCCGCACGCGTGCGTTCACCACGGATGACAGATGCGTCCTCATATGAGACGCATAGCGCTCGCACGGGTGATGGTCGCACGCGTGCGTGTGAAATGCGATCATCGTGCGACTGTACCCTTAATCCTAAAATACTATTTATATATTTAAATATACACTGTCCGAGTTATTCTAAGTTATTCAAAATGTTATATTTCTATAACATTGATAGTGAGCACGATATATTATAATGGCACGATAATATAAGAAAAAATAAGGTTATGTTTGTATACTGATACCTACTCTGCAATTGATATCAAAGCTACTGTATGCTACACTCGATCGTATCCAATGAGCATAAACACCTAAAAACACTTCACTTTAAAATTATATCTGAAAACAATAACGAGTAAAACGCGGAAAACTATAAACAAAGCGGTAAGCGCGGGCTGATGGCGGGAGACTGCGGAAGACAGAGCCGGGAGACTACGTGGGTGCGCGACGGCCATCATCATTTCAAAGATATCGTTTTCAAAAACTGAGCGCGCTTTTTATACTTCTTATCTCAACTTTAAAGTATTACCATCATTATAAAATTGATTAAAATTCATTAGAAAATTAAAGATGTATTAAAGTATTCAAAAAATAAGTACTCAAAATTAGGAAAATTCGATTAAACATTAAAGTTGGGTTTTTTGCAAATACTTCAACAAATTTCTAAACAGTAATTCTAAATTTCCTACAATTAAAATCACAAATTGCAGTTATAAAAAATAAGAAGTATTTCATGCGCTATTTGAAACTTTCGGAGTTCAAAATATTTTTTCTAACCACATAAATCCGATTGACTTCGTCGTTTTCTTGCCTCGAAATTTTGTTTTTTGTCGAAGTTAATTTTCCAGCTAAACAAAAGTAAGAAAGATATTTTCTTTTTAATTTGGAAAAATATTATATATATATATATATATATATATATATATATATAAATTACAAAAAGTTAGAAAAATTTATTTGGAAATTTTTCACATTTTGTTCCATGAAAAGGCGGACTAATAATTTTTATTATTTTCTTCATATGATACAATTTGTAATATTCGCAGTTATACGTGAAGTATATCGTGATGGCGATATGAGACGCATGCGTGCGTTATGACTCGCACAGCGTGCCTCGCACGCATGCGAGTACTGTGCGTCGCACGATTGTTATCTGGGAGTTTGATCTTCCAGATAGTACCAAGTACCATTTACAATTTTTTCTTCACAGTCAGACAGACTATAATTTGAGCACCTCAGAGCAACAGGAGGACTCCGCAGAGTCGAGAGGAAAAACGAGACAATTATCGTTGCGTTGTCATACTCTTCAGGCATTCTGCGTAAGAGTTTCTCTTTCTAACGGTACTTGCCTCGTTTTTCCTCACGACTCAGCGGAGTCTTTCTTTTGCTCTGACCCCAGATAACAATGCTTGCGACGCACGTCACCCGCATTTCGTGATTCTCATGCAATGCGTGCGAGAACGCGTGCATCTCGCCAGCAATATATGATGGTCACTTAGCTGCGAGCGTTATGAGTCGCATTTCGCTAGCACGGAACATGGGCACATGCTGCGAGCTTTATGAGTCGCATGTCGTCATAATGAAGATGCGTGAAAATTAACTTATATTTAAAAAATTTCTTAATCAATTGAATTTATTTTTCAACTTGTTTTTAAATTATATACATTGGTATAAATTAAAAAATTTCAATAATTCTAATCGAAAATAAATTTCAAGTGAAATTTATTTTTTCTTTGCACTTTTAATTTGTAATATTTATGAAGAATGATCGAATAATAATAAAAATGATATGCAGTTAAAAATTTAATTTATGTTCACATAAATTTTAATTTCCGACATCAAAATCACATAGAATTAGTATATGTGCGAATTTGAATAATTGTAAAACGCGCGGATCAGTGGCGCGTCGTGTAATATATATTATCTCCGTCTCCGTTCGTCAGGTTCGTTTTCCTTCTACACGACAGTCTACTTTTCACACACGCTATCAACTTGATGACGCCTGACCATCGTTGGTTTTTGTAAAAGTCAGTAAAAGTGTTTTCGGCATCTTTTGGTATCTGTCGAAGAATTTTACTCTCGTGTTTTTTCGTGTATATCGTGTTTTATATCCGGCATTCCGAAAATTAATAGACTTGTGGTAAGTACAATCGAAAAAATAGTAAATATGAACCTATAACCAGTAAGTGAACCTAACCTATCTTTTTTATGGTAAAGCAAAATAATGTACTATACGTTCAACTGTTTCTAATCCTCTTAATTAATTCGCTTTGATTTTTAGATCAATTTTTAATCATAAAAGATTTTATGAATTTTTAAACCTAAAACAATATACTATTTCTAATGATAGAAAAATCTCTAGTAACTGATTGGGAAAAGTGCAAACTCGAAGTCCAATTCAGAATTGATTTGATTAAATGTCTCAAATTTTTGTGTACTTCGGAATGCCGCCTGATAAAACTGACCTTTATTTACGACCGACAAAATGGGCTCTTTGATTTATTGGACGTATAAAAATATTAATATTACATAATTTATTATGTTTAGAACATAACTAATCACGACGTGCGAGCGATATGCGTCGCACGCGTGACCCGCACGACATGCGAGCGATATGCGTCTCAATTGATGACACATATGTCTGCCTTGGTGAGTGCATCTCGTGCGTGTTGATCGGCACGACGTGCGTGCATAATGCGTCGCATATTGCTCGCATTTTGTTATCTGGGGCGTGCTCATTTTATAGTCTGAATATCCACAGGCGATTAGAATCACTATCAGTATAGTGAAATCGAGACTCCAGAATGTCGAACAGAAGTGGCTGCGTCACGACCACTACCGAACGTCGAACGAACACACCCGACACCCGAAATGCATTTTTGGAGCGACCAGCGTTCGGCGCCACATTTGCCGTGTTCCACAACACTGTTAATTAGTTTAAACCACGTGTTGATACTTTAAAAATTTGTGGAGAGTGAATAAAAGGTGGAGAACATGTTGGAGACTGTGTTAAGTGGTTTTCGTTCTGATTTTAAATGACAAATTCAATACTTCCGAGGGACGAACGAAAAAGGTGTCACTCCCCAGATAACAATCGTGCGAGGCACATTACCCGCACGGCGTGCGAGGCACGCAGTGCGTGCATGGTGCGAGGCATATGCGTTGCATTTTGTATGAGGGCACATACGTGCGAGGCATATGCGTCTCACATTGTGAGAGGCACGCGGGCTTACATGGTGCGGGACATATGCGTCGCACGTACATATAATAGTTGCATTTTATACAGTAATAATAAGTGAATATTATTAATTCTATAAAAATAGTGACATTTAATAACTTCCTATGCAAGAAAAATATTCAAAAACTTGTAAAACCTAAATTACATTTCAAAAATATATTTTCACTTTACTGATCGATACCCTGGCGAAAGTATCGGATAGGAATTCCTTCCGAAGCAATCCGAAATCATCCGAATCATTCCGGAATCTGTATCCAAACCAATCCGAGTTAATTCGAACCAATCCGAATTTTTTTTACATTTCGTTCCATCCAAATCGGTCAAAAATCAATCCGACTCAATCCGGTTAAATCCGAACTTCCAATCCAGATGAATCCTAAACAAATTTTCAATCCAAATGAATCCGAACTCAGATTGACCAAAAACGATTTTCAATCTGAATGAATCCTAGTTCGGATTGAATCGGATTCATTCGGCTTGAAAATCGTCTTTGGTCAATCCGAGTTCGGATTCATTCTTATTGAAAATTTGTTTCGGATTCATTCGGATTGAGTCGGATTAATTTTTGACCAATTTGGATCGAACGAAATGTAAAAAAAAATTTCGGATTAGTTCGAATTAACTCGGATTGGTTCGGATACAGATTCCGGAATGATTCGGATGATTTCGGATTGGTTCGGAAGGAATTCCTATCCGATACTTTCGCCAGGGTAGACTGCGGATTGCCGTGTAACTTTTGAAATTTCTCCTTAAGTTGAAATTGTAATGTGTTTAAAAATAAAATATAATAATAAATAATGAAGAAAAATTTAATTCCAATGTTTAAATGTAATAAATAAATTCTAACATTGGAATTCAATATATTTTTTGTAAAGGTTAGATTGCACATGGTGCTAGGCTATTTGTTAGGAAAAAGACGATTTTTTTTAAATCACACTGTAAAAAAATTTAATTTAAACCTTAAACAATATAATTTTTCTGAATTTTATGAAATGAAAGAAGGGGAATGTTTCAAACAACAATTTTTTACTTTAATGTAAAGTATATTATACACTTTTGTATATATTATATACTTTTATATTACAAGTTTTTATCATTATAAATAATTCTTCTTCTACATTGAAGTTTAAAAAACGCGCGTATTTATACTCTACTCAGTTATAGCTTATTAGGCATTTTCACTTCATAGTCAGCTAACTTCACTTTGTTAACTGCTGAGGGGAAAACACTGGATCAAATGCATGGGATTCGCTCCATTTTTTCCCTATTTTGTAAATATCTTCGTAAAAACAGATTTTTTCTATATAAGTGTATTTGAAAAATAGTTTTTATTTTTTAAGAACTATTTAATAAAATCATAATAACTATCATTCATTACGAAGATATTACAAAAATAATGTTTTGTTCATGCATTAGGTCCAGTGTTTTCCCCTCAGCAATCAACGAAGTGAAGTTAGCTGGTGGTTGAAGTGAAAATACCTAATAGCAGAGTTATAGAACGATAACCTCCGACGCGCTCCGATCTATGCCGAAGATGATCGGATGTTGTTAGTTATACCACTTTTCGGTGTGCAGTTTGGCTTTTATAGCATTTTATAGTTCCACTGTTTGTGATAGTTATTCTTGCATTAGTTTCATATGTATATGGGAAAAATATATAATTTTTAATTCATTTCATTGCCGGCAATTATTTTCAAAGCCGTAGCAACGTAGTCTCTTTGGTAAGTGCGATACATTTAATGTATAATGTAAACCTAACCTCACGCGTGTATACACGTAGTGAAGTCACACTGTTTTAAATTATTCTTTTATTTTCTTGCGATGATCTATTTTCTTTTTGGAATGTCTGTGTAATATTCCTACAAAATTGATCTTTTTTTTCTCCGGTGCATTTATATTTGAGTACATACATTTTGCAATATGCATTTTCGGTCTTGAATGAAAATAAAAATATAACAAATATAATATATATTGTAATATAAATAAAATGTGACTCACTATATATACGTATTATTATATTTATATCTTATATTAACAGGATATTGATATGTGTATATATATATATATATATATATATATATATATACATGACAAATATGGCAGGGAACTTAAATTAAAAAATATGTTGTCAATAATTCAGAAAAGCGAAAAGATAAAATCTCTATAACATATTGAAAGTATGGCAGCGTAAACAAAAGGCACTGAAGAATGTGTGTTAACATATAAATTTTTATAATTACAAACAAAAATGTTTCCAACATTTGTTCGACATTTCTTTTTGTAATTATAAACATTTACATGTTTACGGACGTTGCTTAGTACCGTTTATTTAATTTCCCAGAATGTAAACTTGATATCTTATTTCTAAGGAACGTATGAACATAGCGAATAAATAGTATGATAGAAAATAAAATTTTGAGTTTAATAGAGCACATGTCCTTCTATACTTTAACAGGAAATATTTTAAATCATACAAAATATTATTTTCATCAACAATGTACTGTAGGTTGAAATTTTCAACAGTTTCTTATTATATATCATTTTCGTCTCTGAAAATGGTCGAATTTTGATGTATACATTTGACGTTCAAAATATTGATTAACCAACAATAACAACATTGTCTAAAAATTGGTAATTAATTAACTTCTTCAACACCTTCCCATATTCTCGAGAGTTCTCGAGAATATGTTTCAATATGTTTTATAATACTCCCCAGGCGAAAGTTTCGGATAGGAATTCATTCCGAGGTAATCCGAACTATTCCGAATTATTCCGCTATCTGTATCCGACCCAATGCGAATCTTTCCGAACCAATCCAAAAAACGCATTCAATCTCATTTGTTGAAAATCGTTCAAAAATAAATCCGAATGAATCCGATTCATTCCGAATGAACCCGAACGAATCAGAATGAATCCGGAATCGGATTAATAATTTAAACCGAGTATTCAAACCGAGTCAACCCGAACGAATCCGAACACAGATTCATTCGAATTGATTCGGATTGAATATTTAGTTCAGATATTAATCCGAGCCCGGATTCATTCTGATTCGTTCGGATTCAAACTTTGATTCGGATTCGTTTGGGTTCATTCGGATTAAAGTCTCGGATTGAATCAGACTCATTCGGATTGAGTTTTGAACGATTTTCAGCAAATGAGATTGAAAATGTTTGTTGGATTGGCTTGGAAAGATTCGCATTGGCTTGGATACAGATTCTGGAATGATTCGGAATAGTTCGGATATCCCCGGAAGGAATTCGTATTCGAAACTTTCGCCAGGGTCTTCATTATATTTCTTGTGAAGTACCTAAAATACGCTAATTGAAACCAAATATTGATGTGTTCAATGTTACAAAATATTATAAATATATTTCAACTTGAAATATTTAAATAAAATTTTTTTGTGAGCATTTACGTGTTTTATTCATCAATGACATTTAAAACAATATATTTTACAACCCTGCGAGAATGCGAGTGAGGCCCGCATGTTACCGTCACGCGTGCGACCTTCACGACGTGCGAGCGATATGCGTCGCATATGAGGACACATATGTCTGCTCAGGTGACGACACGACGTGCGGATAATCCGCACGCGTGCCCCCACTGTGCGCGCATCGTGCGCGCATTTTGCTATCTGGGTCATTAATCAGTGCGTAATCTCAACATTTTTGACCGGAAACGTGCTCAGAATTTCATAATTCGTTGATGAAGAAACAAGACTTGCAAGATTTGTAATACGCATTTATATTGTTTTCTGAATTTTCTAGTGTAAAAAATGTTCTAATTCAGTGCAGTGATGCCGATTCCTTAGCCTCTCGTGCTCAAAGTAATATGCTGTCAAAGTTTTTCTGCATATGCAATCATGTCTCAGGCATTCTCCTTTTCAAAAACAATAAAGATGCTTTCAGAATTGATGGATTTTATATCAATTTTCATGTTTTTCAGGTTCCATTTATTAATTTGTCTCTTGTCTCTCTTACCCCTATGAATATATGTGTAGGTAGGAGAAGGACAACAGGTAATAAAGTTGACCCTCAGATATGATTGAGGTAATCCTCCGAAATAATCAAGCTGAAATTCCTGAGATAATCAGGTTTAAACTCCAGGATCGTCAACTTTACACTCTGGGATAGTGAAGCTAGCCGTCAAATTTTGACACTCCACGGCTGGTACGCTACACCATCTATAGTCCAGGCGCCCTGTCCATTTTGGGGAAATTGATGCTACCTGAAATTTGAGTTCGGATTTTTGTAAGCTAGCATGTAGAACAAAAGCCTATATGCTTGCGACCACGGCGTCGGAAGCACTGTGTGTGTAAACAGTCGTCAAAATTTGAAAAAACAGGTTTTTTGTTTATTGCAACTAACCTATATGTCTGCCAGCAAAAAAACCTAACTGAAAAATGTAGGTCTTACAAATATCTACAAAATGACGCATCGTACATCAAGATTTGTTCATTTGTTCACTTGGAAGAAAATTAAAACCGCCCGAAAGTGCCTTTTTTAAATATGCAATTATTATTGCAATAATTAATTAACGAGTTTCAAACTTTCAGAAAATATGTCCCTTATAGCCCTTAAGAAGCGTGCCAAACTTCAGCCCAAAATAATGATTAGTAATTATAACTCGTTTGTTATTAAAAAATTGAATATTTTTCAACGGAATTTCTACAGATTTGGCCGATAGGATCTCAACAAAAAGTGAGTTATTGTCCTCTACGGGAGTTGTTCCATCAAGTACACTTAGCGGCAAAACGATTTTCCATTATTAAATTGCACAAAAATAAGTACAGAAAGAGGGTATGTTTTTTTTGTCAAAAACAAATAGAATAACATTGTCAATTTTCACTCAATGGAATAGGGATAAAATTCATTAGATAAGTGCTATTTTTCTACACATTTTCTACACATTTCGAAGCGCAGACCAAGTTGGTCTCTCCTCGTGGAGCTTCTAGGATTGTTTTAGGTTTCTAGAAAGAAGTGAACGGTCCCGCTTGGAGAATGAAAATGCTACCTGCAACGGGTCCCACCCTACATGATGCGAGTCCACGAAATTTTTCAACATTTTGAAGCAACGTAACCGATCTCAATGAAACTTCGTAAATTTTTAGTATATATCATTACTATAATGTAAACTATAAATACCAGGTGAAAATATTTATTTGTTTATGAGATATTGCAATTCACTAAAAAAAATTCTAATGACCATATCTCGAGAAGGAATAATCGTAGGGAGATATTATTTTTTTTAAATAAAACTTCAGTCAAATATGAGGAATAGAACGAGTTTTGAGTGTAATTGCACTATTTTTATATTAATAAAATTATTTAAATAATTAAATAAAACTTTTGAGTGGCCAGTTGACATTGATTGGTTCGAGGACTTAAATATTCTAGAGGACGTCCGCTTCAATATCCGAAAATTAAATTTTAAGACAACTAATAAAATCGGTCAATGTTTCCAAAAATATTGAGCACAATGAGAAAATTTGAACCTGTCTGTCAACGGTCGCCGCTGCGTGCACCAATGCCCAGTGCGGCGGGTATAGTTTCGTAACCTCGCATGCGCGAGATGATTCAAATTTCCTTGCCGCAATCAACATTTTTCAAAATATTGATCGATTTCATGAGTCGATCCGAAATTTTATTTTTGGATTTGAAATTGGACTCGCTGTATATTATTTTAGTCTTTAAATTGAGTGAATGCGAGTGACAACTCGAAATTGATATTTAATTACCAGTGTTTGACAGAGTACACTTATAGCACGGAACGTTGCTGGAAAGCCCCTGGAACTTTATAAAGAGGACTGACCGTTATTGTTATTTTTAACAACGAGTACCTCGTAAACAAGAAAAGAAGTTGAATTGTTTAAAAAATAGGGATAATACAGCGTTGCATCAGCATTGCGTCCCACAAGGTGATGGATAATTGTTCCGCTGAATTGATTGAATATCCTTTCATTGAAAATGAGACTGAAATCAGACTTCCCCGAAAATGATGAGTTTTTGACACCGGGAGCATGGGTTAGATATCGTCAGAACTTCGACAAATATACCTTGGGCTTTTTCAACTTTATTATATATTTCTGAATCCTTGATGCAGATATGTTTTAACTACTTGGTGCGAATTTCGATTTCCCAAGTATTTCGGCACAATTCTAGTAAATAGTTATCAACCATTATAGTGGGCTACAGTAGCGAGAAGAATTAAAAAAATAAATAAGTATTTTACAAAAGATGTTTATTCACACATTGATATTAACGTTAAGCCTTAAACGTGCTGAGTTAAATGTGTAGATGAGAGAGTGTGGATTTAACCGCATAGAGTTTAATGTGCATAGATTTTTGTGTAGACTTTAACGTGTAGACATTAATGTGTCCAGTTTAATTTGTAGGCTTTTTACCAGGAAGACTTATATGTTGACAGTATATAACGTGTAGAGTTAAATGTGCAGAGTTGAACGTGAAGATTTTAACGTGTAGACTTTAATGTTCGGGCTTTAAAATTTTCGAGGTTAGCGTGCAGAGTTCAATATGCAGAGTTTTTGCGTGAAAACTATAATTTTTACAGTTAATGTTCGATATTATGCAAGGCGTGAAACAAGGATGCGTGATGTCCTCATGGTTATTTATCATATTTATGGATAAATGTCTAAAAATGGCGCTCTTCGAAGAAGAAGGTGTAGATCTCGAAACAGTGAAGGTACGTGGGTTAGCTTTCGCAGATGACAAGATTATTATGGCAGAATCAATCGAGGACTTGCGAAGAATGTTGAATAAACTTAATACAAGCATAAAGAACATGGGCCTTAAAATTAACGTAAATAAAACAAAAATCATGGTGTTTGAAGGAAAAACTGAGAAAACAATGTGCAACATTGTCCAAAATGATGAGAGATTAGAACAAGTTGACAATTACGTATATCTGGGTAGCCTATTTACTAGCGACGGAAAAATAGATGGGGAGTTAGATAGCTGCATAAATAAGGGTAAGCAGGTTATCGATAGAGCAGGGTCCATCCTAACAAATAAAAACATACCAAAAAAAGCTAAAATGGCCATACATAATTCCATATTCGTACCGACTGTACTATACGGTAGCGAGACATGGACCTGTCAAGAAAAGGACAGGAGTAAAATTAACGCGATCGGCATGAAACCTCTGCGCATAATATGCGGGAAAACACTGATGGACAAAGTCCGAAACGAGATAATCCTCAAAGAATAAGAGACAATAAGTTAAGATGGTTCGGTCATCTTGAAAGAATGAAATACGAACGACTGACCAAACAAGTGTATAAAGGTAAAGTAAATGGCAGAATGCCCACAGGTAGACCGCCAAAAGAATGGTTAGAATCTATGAATGTTTTAGACATTTATCCATAAATATGATAAATAACCATGAGGACATCACGCATCCTTGTTTCACGCCTTGCATAATATCGAACATTAACTGTAAAAATTATAGTTTTCACGCAAAAACTCTGCATATTGAAGCCATAGAAACACGATAGCTTGCATGAAAAAATGCATGGACGTGAAGGAAGCTAGAGTAGTATGCCAGGACAGAAAAGTGTGGCGACAAATAGTTTGTAAACAGAGTGACAATAGAGTGAATGACGCCTGAAACAAAGACCTTGGATACTAAATGAGCCCAAGTGGGGAACCACACATAACAAGTTTGTGAGGCTCTTCACCTGGGGTGATCGCTAGAGAGATTGATCAGCAACCTGGGTCGGAGCAGTTTTGCGGAATGAACGTGTCATTTGAATAAATAACACGAGAATTCCAGATCAATCTAAAATATCTATACCTAACACCTATATACCTATCTACCTTATACCTATATACCCACCTACATACTACTATTTTCCAACCGAGCAAGTCACGCCTATCCCGAAAGGAAAATGGCTTAATGGTATAATAATAATAATAAAAAAACTATAAGTCTCTCCGATGATTAGAAACCAAAACGAGATTTAGTTTATTAACGTTTATGGCGCAAAGAGCTATTATTTTATCTAAAACAGCTAATGTTAATTTCTTAATAAAGTTTTACATTAATAATGTACAAATTTCTGGAACATTTTATCACGAATCGCTAAAGATATATCACTTTAAGGCAAATAGATTTAAAAATGAGCATTAAATTGTTACATGTAAACATGTGAATAAAATTTTCTTGATGAAAGTTGAAGTGTACCCGAAAAGGAGTATTTTTCATCTTTTGAATTTTTTTTATAAAATCGCTTACTACACAGAAAAACCGCTTACTATTTTGGCCCTGAATTTTTTATAACTTTAATCAATGTTTTCTCGAAATTAATCACTTTTCTCTGAAAATTCTGTCACACAAAAAATGTTTCTCTGGGAGTAGTCCAACTTTGGTTAGAAACATTTTGCTGTGGCATCCACATTTCAACCTATCCGACCTAAAAATAAATGTTCAAAATGGTATGTTATTAAATTTTAATGTTCTGAATGAGAAAATGAGAGATTTGAAAAATTTAAATTGTCAAATTTAAGGCTTCAAAATTAAATGATTTCACAAAAATCAGTATTTGAAATTCAACAATTAAAAATTGGAAGTTTTTAAAGCTGCATAAGACTTCCCTCGTGGAGTCCTGATTGAATTGATTCTTCTACTTGAATCATAAAAATTTGAAAAATTCATGACCATGAAATAAATTCCCTGTCATTTAAAGAATTCTTTTAAGCACAAAATTTATAATAATGCATTATTATTTCAAATGGTAATTATTAGAAAACAGAAAATTGAAAACATTAAGGGGATTTATCAGAGTTATAAACCGGTATACCAGTTTCCGGCCGCACGGTTGAATATTTTCGTCTGATATTCTGCGTACCTCATCTAAATATTAGTCTGTTTTTCCGGCTAGATTCAGTTTTTTGAAAAAATGTTTATATTTGATGTTATAAACAAAAAGGAAAGAACAATAGAAAAAAGATGCAGTGACGCTCAGTGTTGGCTGAGTCTATATTTTCGCGGCCTGAACCTCGACCCTCGTCAAAGTTACGAGGCAGACGCTCTGGGGCGCGTCGAATTACCCGAAAAGAATCACCCTTTCATTGTTATGAGATGCAGGCCGGTTGGAAAAACTGAAATTATGAAAGCATAGCGTGATTCAATTTTAATTTGCAAAAATGGTTTATTCATATAATTTCAAGAAAGTGAAAAAAAGATTATTGAAAATCAGGTTATATTTGCAGTAATAATAGAAATGTTGAAGTGCACACGATAGTATGCTCAGATACACCGCACTGTAGGAGGAAACGCATTTTTTTGTTCAAAAAAGTCTGCAGCGTTCAATTTTGCTCGAATCTGCAATTATTTTTTTTTTAATTGCAGTGCGCTAAATTTCCAAGAACACCTTGGTCAGAGATTGTTGCATTTTCATTTATTTATTTATTAAATGTTTACCCGAAGTATGACAAAATCGAGATTTTTCACAAAATCATTATTTACTCCTTAACAATGGTTTGCATATAATAAAAATCATCTTAAATCGACGCAAGAGTACTCACAGAATGCAAGTAATTTGATTATTGTCTGCTTTAATTGTTATAAAAAAATGACATTAACAAACAGCCAAATAGTGTAATTTTTGTTGAAAAAAATTTGTTTTCGGATGAATATGCTTTAAATTATAGTGAGAATGACGGTTAGTCACCATTTTTATAAAACTTCAACAATTGTAATTGTTGTGAACAATTTTTTGCAAAAATTTGAAATTTGTGGTTTTTTCTATTTCGGTTCTTCTTTTATTATCTGAAATTATGTAGATCTCCGGAAAAGTGATATATGTTTGATTATGTGTATTCAAATATAACAGTTGATGATTTTGTAAAAAAATGTCCCGAAAAATAATTTTTTTTGCACTGAAACTGCTTCAAATATTTGTGAGAGAGATTTGCAGTAACTGAGGCTCTATTCTCGAGATTTTTTCGTATACGAATCTTGCGACTTTCGAATGACTTTCAATGAACCCTATTCTGGAACACTCACTGGCGGTTCGTATGCGGAAAGTTTCGTACGAAATGCA
>CAKNYM010039008.1:0-47466 GCA_932195095.1 Andricus curvator
TACTTCAGACAATGATTCTTTTTGTTTTTTATTGCTTTTATTGTGCAGTATATCTTTTCAACTCATACGCATGCAAAAAAAGTATGGTTGACTAGAATTACAGTCTACACAAGAGCTCCAATATAAGAGCAGTTTCGGGGGTTGCCTCGCACCGGCCTTGCTACTAAATCAGTGCCTCGAAACGTAAACTGTCAGGGCTGCCTGAACCGTTTCCAATTGTATAATGCCTAATATACTCTACTGAGTACTCGTGCACGGCGGCCCTTCCGAAACTGCGTGGGCCAGCGGTTCTTGGGACTTCTAAATCAGCCCCTCTTATATTCGAGCTCTTGTGTACTTATATCTGCTTGAATCAAAACAAATCTCTTTAGACAATGATTATTTCTAATGTACAATATATTTTCAACTCATACGCATGCAAAAAGTATGGTTGATTAGAATCACAGTCTACTAATGTCTGCTGAAATAAAAAAAAATTACTTCAGACAATGATTCTTTTTGTTTTTCATTTTTTTTATTGTGCAGTATATATTTTCAACTCATACGCATGCAAAAACAGTATGGTTGACTAGAATTACAGTCTACACAAGAGCTCCAATATGAGAGCAGTTTCGGGGGTTGCCTCGCACTGGCCTTGATACTAAATCAGTGCCTCGAAACGTAAACAGTCCGGGCCGTCGGAAACGTTTCCAATTGTAATGCCTAATATACTCGAATGATTACTCGCGCACGGCGGCCCTTCCGAAACTGCGTGGGCCAGCGGTTCTTGGGACTTCTAAATCAGCCCCTCTTATATTCGAGCTCTTGTGTACTTATATCTGCTTGAATCAAAACAAATCTCTTTAGACAATGATTATTTCTAATGTACAATATATTTTCAACTCATACGCATGCAAAAAGTATGGTTGATTAGAATAACAGTCTACTAATGTCTGCTCAAATAAGAAAAAAATTACTTTAGACAATGGTTCTTTTTATTGTGCAGTATATGTTTTTAACACATATACATGCCAGAAGTTGGGTCACCTGGAATTACAGTCCACACATGAGCTCCAATATAAGAGCAGTTTCGGGCGCTGCCTCGCACTGGCCTTGCTACTAAATCAGTCCCTCGAAACGTAAACAGTCACAGCCACCTGAACCATTTACAATTGGAATAACTAATATAATCGACTGAGTACTCGCGCACTGCGGCCCTTCCGAGACGCTGCTCTCGCCCTGCTCCCCAGAAAAACTGCGCGGGCCAGGAGTTTTAGGAACTACTAAATCAGTCCCTCTTATATTGGAGCTCTTGTGTACTTATATCTGCTCGAATCAATTGATATTTCTTAATCTATTAGAAAAAAATTTGTATTCTTTCTATTTTTTGAACATTTTCAAAATGTTGAAAAGCATATAACTTTTTTAATTTTTATCGAAATTAAAAATGTTATTAGGATAATTTTCAAGTATTTTTGTCGATAATTAGTGAAAACTTCGAAAGAAATTTCCTAATCTACCAGGATTTTTTCCGTATTTTTGGAGAAGTTTCATAAAATTGAAAAGTATATAACTTTTCTCATTTTCATCAAAATTAAAATTTTCATTTTCATTATTCGCAAGGCTTCCATATATTTGTAATCTTTACGTAAAGTTTATAGAAAATAAAGGAGAACGAACAAAATGAAGAAAGTAATTTTGGCGGCCGTCCTCTTTCTTTATTCTTCATGGATTTTCATTCGCAATTTTACAAACTCTCTCTCTTTTTTGAAACTTTAATTTGAGGTTTAATTTGGAGAAAAAATTTATTCATTTTACCAATTACAAATGAAATTGATATTGGAAATAAAATTGAATGTAAATTCTAGTACAAAAAGTTCAGACCCCCCCCCCCCCAATTGAACGACCGTGAGGCGTAAATTACCGTGACCCGTGACCGTAACCCTTCGCACGATGACAGAAAAACTTGGTGTCAGTCTTGACTTGTCTAGCTTGTCGCTTCAAATGTCTATATTTTTAAGTAAAAATATTACATTGTTAACAAAACATATGAATTTTTATTGAAATAATTGAATTTTCTACCAAAAAATATTAATTTTCAACCAAATACATACGTTTTCAACCAAATAGTTGAATTTTGAACTAAAAACAAAAATCGGAGTAGTTAAATTTTCTGCTAATAAAATTAATTTTTAACCAAAAGTAAACGAATTTTCTTTTTGAACATGAATAATTTCCATCTAGAATTGAAAAGCGTAAATTTCAGTGAAAAAAAAAATTAATTTCAAAATAGAAAGAAACAAATCTCAAGAAAATATTTAAATTTAGAAGCAAACAGAAGAATTTGTAATAAAAATTATAAATCTTCTGCAATAAAAAATAAATTTTTAAGAAAAGAGTTTAGCTTTCAACAAAGTAGTGAAGATTTCAAGGAGAAATATGACGTTTTAAATAAAACATTAATTTTCTACCAAAACAACGAATTTTCAATAAAAACATTAGTTTTTTAACTAAATAGAGATATATTTCCAATCAAAAATTAAAAACTTAAATTTGTTGTTAAAAAATTAATTTTCATGGCAATAGTTAGAGTTTATTCTGAAGAGATGAATTGTCAATAAAAATTATGAATATTAAAAAAAAAAAAGAATTTTCAAGGAAAGATTTAACCTTTCAACAAAACAGTGGAGTTTTTAAACAAAAACGTGAATTTTCAAATAAAACATGAATTCAAATTTAAACTGGCTGTGAATTCAATCTCGAGTGTTTCCACTTTGTTTTTATTTATAATTATATGGTGCTCATTTCACGAGAACTTTGCTTCCCGTTAGCAAATGTATTTGCTTCCTCATAGAGGATGCATTAGTGATTTTTTTTAATAATAGACAAACCAAAGGAAGCATTAGTTATTACATTCTCCTCAGAGAAGGTATTAGATTTGTGTAAAATTTGACCCCCTCCGTGTTTGTCAAATGTCCACGTTTTGAGACATTCTGAACCCAAAAAACAGGTTTTCGCGAATATGTCTGCCTGTATGTATGTATGTATGTATCAGGCCTCACAGTCCCTATGGATAAAATATAGGGACCAAAGGGTACTTTTCGTCACGCGCTCAAAGGGTAACAAATTCAGGATAAGTTTATAAGACTTCAAAACAATTCAAGTTAAATTCCAGCGAATTCGAATGAATTAGAAACAATTTTAAAAGTAAAAAAATTCCATTGATTTCCGTAAAATTGGAATGAATTTAGAGGAATTTGAGATGAACGAGAAGAATTCGATTAAGTTCATAAAAATTCAAGGTGAATTGAAAAAATTTAAATGAATTGATAACAATTTTAAAATATGAAGAAACTTTTATAAATTCAGTAACTTTGAAATGAGCTTAGAAAAATTCAATTGAATTCCAAAGAATTGTATGAAATGCCTAAGAATTCAAGGTGAGGTTACAAAACTTCAGGATCAATTAAATAAAAACATTTAAAAATTGAAAAAAATCCATTGAATATAATTGAGTAAATTTATAATAATTCAAGTGAATTAAAAAATTCAAGGGAATCCCAAAGAATTTAAAAGAATTCAGGTTGAATTTCTAAAAATAACTTCAAATCTCTTCAAACTAACTACTAACTTCTAACTAAAAAAATGACTAATGACTACAAAACAATTCAAAAAAATTCAAATGAATTGGAAAGTTTTAAAAATTAAAAAAATCCACTTATTTCTGTAAAATTTGAGTGAATTTCGAGGAATTTAAGGGAAACGAGCAGAATTCGATGAAATGCATAAAAATTTAAGGTGAATTAAAAAAAAATCAAATTAATTGACAAAAATGCGAAAAAATTTAAAAATATGAAAAAATTCATTGCATTGAGTAAGTTTCAAATGAATTTTAGAAAAAATTGAAGAGGATTCAAAAGAATTTGATGAAATGCCTAAAAATTTAAGGTGAGTTTCAATGACTTCAAGATGAATTAAACAAAAACTTTTAAAAATTCCATTGATTGATAAATTTTTTGAAATCCATTATTATTATTATAGATTAGCAGTTCGAACTCGAAAGTTCATTGCCTCATCTACCCGAGACCGCCACACATCTCTGTCTTGTGCATTCTCCATCCAGTTTAGGTAATCATGTCCTAGTTCTTTTAGATCATCCCTTACATTTTTCTCCCATCTGTTTCTCGGTCTGCCTAGGGGTCTCTTACCAGTCGGCCTCCCTCTTAAAACTTGCGCCACTGTTCTTTCATTGCCCATTCTTGCTACATGCCCCGCCCATCTTAATTTACGCGCTTTCATTACTCTATTAATATTTGCTGACCCGTAGAGAGCGTGCAGCTCATCATTATGCAGTTTTCTCCACTCGCCGGTCTCTTCGTCCCTTTTTGGACCATAGATTTTTCTAAGTACTTTATTCTCGAAAACTCTAAACCTATTCTCTTCTCCTTTCGTCAGCGCCCACGTTTCACACCCGTACATGACGACCGGCATTATTATCGTTTTGTAAATTCTTACTTTGATGTTTCTAGATAGCGATCGCGATTTTAGTAGCGTGTTTGCTGCATAATAGCACCCATTGCCAGCGTGTAGCCGCGCATTGATTTCCGTTTTAATCTTATTTTCGCTAGTTATAATAGACCCGAGGTATTTAAACTCGTTAACCCTTCCGAACTTCATATTTCCGGCCATTAGATCCCCGTCTTGATTACTTTGTCCGGACCTGACGACGGTCATATATTTTGTCTTCGATTCGCTAACTTCCAAGCCAATTTCTTTGGCTTTTGCGATCAAGATTTCTGCATTTTTAGCTACCGTTTCTTTATCATCCCCTAGTACGTCGAGATCATCCGCATATCCAAGAATTTGTATTACCCCATTGAGGGTAGCACCGGTCGGATTCGCCTGCACTTGCCTAACCACGTATTCTAAAACTAAGTTAAAAAGGACGCACGAAAGTGCATCGCCCTGTTTTAGACCATCGCGGATCGAAAACTCTTCAGATAAACTACCGTTTACGCGTATTCTACCCTTACTGCCGCTTAAGCAAATTTCGATAAGTCTAACCAATTTTCTTGGCACACCCAAGAACTCTAGGATCCAGTACATTCGCGCGCGTATAATAGAGTCGTAAGCTTTTTTAAAATCGATAAATAGCTGATGTACTGCTTCTTTAAATTCCCATTTCTTTTCTAACAGTTGTCTAATTGTAAACATTTGATCGCTTGTAGATCGGTTTCGGCGGAATCCACACTGGTAATCCCCAATGATTTCCTCGGCAAAAGGAGTTAGTCTACCTAGGATAACATTAGACAGGATCTTGTAGCACGAAGGCACAAGTGAAATTCCCCGATAGTTGTTACAGTTAGTTTTATCGCCTTTTTTAAAGATGGGAATAATGATAGAAGTATTCCATTCTTCCGGCATGCGTTCTGTTTTCCAAACTGCGCGTATCAATTTACAAATTTGCCTTGTGAGGCAAGGGCCTCCATTTTTTATCAGTTCTGACGGTAGGTCATCGATGCCCGCGGCTTTGTTATTTTTCAACTTCTTGATGGCCATTTCTATTTCTATATCAGTAGGATTGTTAATTAATAGATCAGCAGTGTGGATTTCGCCGAGATTACCATCAACGGGGGCTTCGCGTACATTTAATAGTTTATCGAAATAATCTTTCCATAAATTCAGTCTCTCTGTCGCATCGGCTACTAGATTGCCATTTTCGTCCCTCATTACTTCCGTTCTACTTTGAAAGCCTTTCCTTATAAAATTGATTCCCCTGTACATCTCACGCGGGTTATTTTGTTTATTATGCGCTTCTATTGCTAGTATTTTATTATTTTCCCACTCCCTTTTCTTGGATCTATAAAGCCTATTTGTACTTTTGCTAATCTCGAGATATTTCTTATGTGTTTGATCGCACTTATTTTGTAAACTACTTAGTCTGGCCTTCCGACGTTTCTCAAACCAGAGTTTGCACTCTTCGTCAAACCATGGTTTGCTTTTGGTTACTTTCTTAAAACCTATCGTAAGTTTCGCGGCTGCGTTTATCGCCTTTTTCGTATTGCTCCACAGGGTTTCCGGGTCCTCCTCGTGATTATTGTTATCGTCTCTCTGTTCTTGGAGAGCGTCGAAACTATTAGAAATCTCAACTTGGTAATTTAATGTTTCTGTTGCTGTTTTGAACTCATCTATATTGAAACGAACTGTTGGCTCTGTGCGGCTTGTTTTGTTACTTAACGCTAGCCTAGATCTTAGTTTTACTATCACGAGAAAATGGTCTGAATTTAAATCCGCTCCCCTATACGATCTTATATCGAGAATGTTTGTATGACGTCTTCTGTCAATTAGAACGTGATCAATCTGATTGTGAGTATTACCATCTGGTGATGTCCAGGTGGCCTTATGTATATTTTTATGCTTGAAATATGTGCTTTTGACAACGAGGTTCTTTGAAGCTGCAAAGTTTATTACTCTGGTTCCATTATCATTACTGACGTCATGCAAACTTTCTGATCCTATTGTAGGCCTATACATTGGTTCTTTTCCAATTTTCGCGTTGAAATCCCCCAATACTATTTTTGCGTCAAACGTTGAGAACTTGTCAAAAACCTGCTCGATTGTTTCATAAAAAAGATCTTTAGTGTCTTCGTCTTTGTCCTCGGTGGGGCAGTGCACATTGATTAATACGTGTTTGCTGAAATTACCCTTTAGTACAATGTATGATAACCGGTCGTTAATGAATTGCATGTCGATAAGTGCTTGCGAAATTCGTTTATTAATAAGAAAACCAGTCCCCAGTCTTTGCCCCTTAGCTCCTCCCCAGTGCAAAGTATAGTTATCCCTAGAAATTGACGCGAAATCGCCCGACCAGCAGGTTTCTTGTAGTGCTATTAAGTCAGTTTTGTATTCAATTGCTATCTTAATGAGTTCGCTAAATCGGCCAGTTTTTAGACTACGCGCGTTTAGAGTTCCCACCCTTAGATCTTTAACTGTAGTTTTTGATTTTGCAAGTTAGCCATGGTAGTTTCAAGATAATCCGCACGTTAGGATCCTATTCCGATCGTAGGTGAGTCCACTGTCCCAGGAGTGATAACCCCCATACCTCCCTAGGTCTAAGTATGGGAGCTTTCCGACTCTGACAAGGACCATGTCAACTTGTCGTCAGACACATTACAGTTTCATCCTCGTACCCTAACGTCCCCCTGCAAGGCAGCGCGCCTACTGGCATCAATACCCCTTTGGCCCTATGCAGGTGAATCATTCCACACATCCCTTGCGGGCAGTGTCATCGCTGCAGTGTCCAATGGGCAGCAGGATTTTTCCCTTACAAGATTTTTAGTTTTGGTTCGGGTAGAGTTTCTAGGTGGGTACACGCTGCACCTTTGCTTGCCAGAACCCACCCATTGTGTATGAACGCGAATAGGTGGGTCCCCCCAAGCCATGGTTGTCGTGTACCTATTTTTGCCAGTGCTAGATTCACCACACCCACGACTGGCTCCTATCGGCTGTCCGCGACTGCTTATTCTTGTATTCGCAGTTAACCTTGGGGGCTGTTCAGCCTTACGGGCCGTTCCTCTATCCGCAACCTGAGGACGCGCTACGTAGTGGTGATAGGAAACCCACCGAGTAGTTTGAAATCCATTAAAATATTAAAATCCATTTAAAATATTAAAACCCTTGGAAATCCCTTGAAATTGTTTAAATCTCTTGAAAATGCCTTGAAATCTTTTAAAATACCTTAAAATATTTAAAAGTCTTTGAAATCCCTTCAAACTATTGGAATAAATACAAAAATTCTGGGAATCGTTAAAATTTCCTAAAATATTTCCAATCCTTTGAATCTTTTGAAACACCTTGAAACGTTTTAAAGCTCTAGAAAATGCATGCAAATCTTTTAGAATACACTGAAATATTTCAAAATCCTTTGAAATCCTATTAAATTACTGAAATCAATTAACAATTTCTTTATAATCTTTTAAAATAACCTAGAATAATTTTTTTAATCTCTTGGAAATGCCAAGGAATTTGAAAAATATCTTTAAATATTTCAAATCGTTTGGTCATTTTATCAATTAATCTGCAGAACCAATTGTATAAAAACTTTTAAAAAATCACTTGAATTATGTAAAATTGAGTAAATTTATAAGAATTCAAATGAATTAAAAAATTCAAAAGAATTTCAAAGAATTCAGGGTGAAATCCAAAAAATAATTTTAAATCTCTTCAAATCTTTAAAAACCTACGAAATAACTCACTTTTCTTGAATAAATTCTTTAAAGTCAACTAAAATGTTAATGAATCTCTTAAAATGATTGAAACCAATTAAAAATTCCTTGGAATCTTTTAAGATTTCCTAAAATATTTCAAATCCTTTGAAATCCTACAAGATACCTCACTTCTCGTGAACAATTTTTGTATCCACTAAAATATTATAAAATCCCTGTGAAATTCTATGATGATATTTCCCAAAATCCTGGAAATGTATTAAAATACATTGAGAGTTTTAAAATCCCTTAAAGTCATTGAAATCCTTGGAAATCTTATAAAATAACGTGAAATCCTTTAAAATATCTTACGACCTTATAAATCCTGTAAAATCGTTTCATATCTTCCGAAATTCTAGAAAATTCTTTATCCTAAAATATTTCAAACGCTTCGAAATTCCTTCAAATTAATTAAATTAATTAATAATTCCTTGGATTCTTTTAAAATGCCCTAAAATATTTCAAATCCTTTCAAATCCCACTAAACTACTGAAAACAATTACAAAGTATTTGATATCTTTTAGAATTACCTAAAATTTTTTTATTCTTTTGAAATCCCTTGAAACTCGTTAGAGCTCTTGAAAATGCCAATTAGTGAAAAATTACTCGGAATCTTTTAAAATTCCCTAAAATATTTCAAATTTAAAGCTCTTGAAAATGCCTTAGAAGTTTTAAAAATTCTCTAAAATCTTTCAAATTTCTTCAAATTATTTAAATCTATTACATTTAAAATTTTACATATTAAATTTCTCAGAATCTTTAAAAATAATGTTAAATATATCAAAAGAAGTCAAGACAATTCAGAAATAGGTATAGATCTGAATTGAACAGTGATTAACCCTTGAGTTAATTTATTGATAGAAAAGTGACTAATGTGATGTTTTCATTGAAAAAAGTGAATAAAAAATGATTTGAGAAAAAAGTGAATAATAGTGACTGTATGTGGCATCCCTAATTATTTTTGTGAAGTTGCTTCTTACAGGTATTCCCTGATTTTTGCTATTTCTTTCAAAATACTCTTGGAAGCTTTGATCTTATTATAAATTTTTTTGAAGTTCCAGTAGGGGGCTGCAAATAGGGTACCATAGGACCACATCTTGAAAATAGGGTACTTTAGGGACCTTAACTGAATATAGGGTACAATAGGGGATATAAGGACCGGTCTGTGAGGCCTGAAAATTGAAAAAAAATCTTCCTACTTCATGATTCCATAGCCATTCTGCTGACCATCTTTCCACTGTCCCTGATAAATTCCCTGAACTAGATTATGCACTGTGCCATATCCATTTATGACTCCTTTTCAAAATTGTCCTTTATACATTCTTCCATTGGGCCACTCCATTTGTCCATATCCATCCATTTATTACTCCTTTTGAAAATTTACCTCGATACATTCTTCCATCGGGCCACTCCATTTGTCCATATGAATCGTCAGTATCGGGTTTTCCATTGAACCAGCGATCGAACATTTATTTGCATGGAAAAAAAATTAGGAATAAGGGGCATTTCGAAAAATACGTACACACACGGCTTTTTCTATCATGACTGTATGTAAAATTAACAGGGTGACCAATAAAATTTTGAACAAAAATTCCAGCCTATTTCCCGGTTTTCCCGGTCTAAAAATAAATTTTTCCTGGTTGACTTTTAAGCGCTTATAATAATTATTATTCAATTTGAAAAGTTCTTTTAAATAATTGGGGGAATGCGAGCCCTTGGTTCAATTAAGCTTGCGTGTATCGTTATAATACTTTTCTCATTTTATTACATTCTCATCCTATAATGAGAAGGTATTAGATTTGTGTAAAATTTACACACACCCCCCACCCTCCCGTTTTTGTCAAATTTCCACGTTTTGAGAACCCCTGAACCCAAAAAACAGGTTTTTACAAAATGTCTGTCTGTCTGTTAGTCAGTAGATTTTTAGATTGTTAGCACGATAACTTTCGAAAGAATTGACAGATTGGATTGGGCTCTGATATACTTCTCAAGTGTCCTAAAATGAAGGTCAAGTTCGTTAGTCAGTCATTTTGGATAAAAATTCAAAAAGTAAGCGCTTTTTCAAAATTTTTGAGACCACTTTTTTTCAAAATAAAAAATTCTATGTACGGATATTCGTAGTACTTAAAAAGACAAACAATTTATCTCAATGACTTTTTCTGATGAAACAAAAATTACTGGAGTTATAGCATTTACAAAATTCCAAAAAACAAACGAAAATGAACATTTTAAGCCAAACAATGCACGATATGAAAAAAATTCAAGAGAAGAAAAATGTTTCTTTTTGCACACCTCACAATATTGTTATGAGACTTTTTTCAGTTTTCTTGAAAAATCCAGAATTCAAATTTTTATCGCACAAAAAAATAATGAAAAATCATAAATTCCATTTTGCGGTCAAAATGTACAAGATGCGAAAAAAGATGACTTGACAAAAATTGTGCAGTCAAAAAAGATCTAGAAATTTGTTAATAATCACTTTTTGATGGGACGCGTAGTTTTTGTTTCATTTGTAAAAAACTGATTCAAGAATAAAATAAATTACATTTTTGGACAAACGAAACAAACCACGAAAAAAATTAATAGACAAAAATTGTTCACTCAGAAAAGAGCTACACATTTTTTATTAATCATTTTTTGATCAGATGCGTAATTTTTGTTTTAATCGTGCAAAATACCATTACCAATATAAAAAATTGTTGAAAAACGACGTAAGGTACGAAAAAAGATGAATAGACAAAAGTTGTTCAATTAAAAAAGATCTACAAATTTGTTATAAACTTTTGCTATGAAAATACATTTAAAATAAAGAAATTAAGTTTTTGGAAAAACGATACACGCTACAATAACATTTTATCTAACAAAATTTTTCGCCTAAATTACATTTACAAATTTTCTTAAAACCACTTTACGTTAGGATGCATATTTTTGGTTCAAATCGTAAAAAATAACATTAAACATAAACGCACTCACATTTCCAGGTTTTTCCAGATATATAAAAATTCCCTGACAATTCCAGGTTTTACAGGTAGGGCACACACTCTGGTATAATCACCATAAAATATGTAAAACACGTAGCGCGTCGCGAAAATTTTCTATAACCATGTGACCGGGTATTCAAAACATAAACACAGAAGTGATAACGTTAGAACCGGTAGGGTTGCATAACCTAAAAATACACAGGAATCACTACTGCGCATGGCAGAGATATCGGCCGACAGTGCATGTACGAACGACGTTCGTATACTCTCGTGTATGTTCGTTGATCATATGCGACTGTTGATACTGGTTGCCACGCAACGACTCCCGAAATAGCCCATGCCAGTGTGCCGAGTTCAAAAGAGAGAAGGGATAAGAGATGAAAGATGAATCCTTCTAAAATCTAATTGAAGATAATTGCATGTTTTTCAATTCACATTTTCTAGCATTTCAGGCGCGGGCGAAGAAATGTTGGGGCCCGATTTGTCGTTAAACGTCCCAGGTAGCGTTTGAAGATTCACTTCTGTAGTTGAAAATTTTTAAATTTTGATGAAAAATAGTGTTTTCTTGTTGTTGAAAATATATTGAATAAAAAATTAATCATTTAATTTTTTATTTAAAACTTAGATTTTATTGGTTTAATATTCTCTTTTCGTTGAAAATTAATCGTTTTGTTTAGGAATTGATCTTTTGGGTTGAAAAATGATTTTTTAAATTTGTTTTTCTTTTCCTTGAAATTCAATCTTTTTGGTTAAAAATTCGCCTTTGCGTTGAAAAATCATTTCTTTGGCTGAAAATTTAAATATTTTTTTCTTTTGCTTGAAACTTCAACTTTCTCTGTTGATATTTTTTCAGTTGAAAAATGTTTTTTTTTTTTTTTTTTTAAATTGAAAATTCATCTTTTCGGTTGAAAATTATTATTTTTTGTTTAAAATGCAACTATTGTATTGATTCTCATTTTTTTGGTTCAAACGGTTTAAAAATAGTTGAAAAATTAGCGACTTTCTTGAAAAATTACCGATTTTGTTGAAAATTATTTTTTTTTTTTGTAATGAAAATGATTTTTATTACTGCATAATATTTAACTTCCCTTTTTTCTAATTCATCTTTCCTTTCGTTAAACTGCAAATGAAGCTATTTCATTTTTGGTTGAAAATTTATATTTTTTAGTTGAAAATTGTACTATGTAGTTGAAAATAGATATAATTTTGTGGAAATTCGTCTTTTTTGGTAGAATATTATTATTCTTGTTTGAAAATTCATTGTTTTCGGTTGAAAATTAATTTTTTTTTTTTTTCAATTCAACTATTTTATTCTCTTTTTTTTGGTTCAACATCAAAAGTTTTAAAAATAGTTGAAAAATTAGCGATTTTCTCGAAAAATTACCGATTTTGTTGAAAATTATTTTCTGAACTGAATAATATTTAACTTCCTTTTTTCGAAAACTCATCTTTTGGAAATTCGTTTCTTTCGCTAAACTGAAAATTAAACTATTTCATGTTTGGTTGAAAATTCATATTTTTTAGTTGAAATGCAAAGTATTATCGTGAAAATTCGTCTTTTTTGGTAGACTATTATTCTCCTTGTTTGAAAATAGTTGAAAATTTACCGATTTTGTTTGAAACAAATTTGTTTGAAAAGTTATTTTTTTAAATATACCATTTCTGGCTAAGAATTTAACTTTTTTTTAAAGTTATTTGTTGTTGGTTGCAAGAAAATTTAAAAAAATCAAAAATTTGTCTTTTTGGTAGACAATAATTTGATTAAAAATCCATATTTTTATTAAAAGTTCATTGTTTTCATTCAAAAATTAAATGTTTTGTTGAAACTTCGTTTTTCTTTTTGGAAAATTATCTATATACTGAAAATGCAACTATTATTATCAATAATAATCGCTGGAGCAATTCCATTGACACTCGATAATAAATTTCTGAGAGAATGTGTATGATATGAGAGACAGACAGACACCTTCGTAAAAATCGTTTTTTCTGACTCAGGGGGTCTGAAAACGTGAAGATTTGATGAAAACCGACTAAGTCAAACTTTACATAAAACCAATGCCTTCTCATTATGATGAGAATGTAAAAAATTATATGCATGACAAAGGAATTAAAAGTACCAAAAAATATATAAGCGCAAGTTTGAACATTTACATTACATGTTTGTGCCGTATTTAATTATCAAAACTATGCATTCTTCATTTTGAATCTCAATACTTGTAACCCAACTTCCGCTTTTATATTTTTAGGTACTTTAAATTTATTTTTCATGCATATAATTTTTTTAAATTTATTTTTGCCTTATAAAAGTATAGAGAAATTGCAAAATAATAATGTTTATTGTTTTAAAATTATTTATTACGTATATATACTCTGCTGCAAACATCAACTTATATAGATAAAAAAATTTCTGGCAAAATTAATGATTTTTCTAATCTTGAATTAAATTTTTAAAAATATTCATCAGTCTTTTTATAATATGTTTGTATATTTACGGTAAAACTATTGTGAAAGAAAGGATAAGAAACGGAAAAAATTTCAAAAAAGTCAGAAGACGCGAACGCATGAGGGCAGACTCTGTAGCTTAAAACCTAGACCGCTCCTCTATTTTTGCTTGCTCGATGACTTTACAATTCGACCAATAGTGTTTCCGCGCAGTAACTAAAAATATAAATTTTTTTATTTGCATTTCAAGTGCAAACATTAGTGTTCGCACTATTTGTGTACAGTTGTACAATGTTTGTGACCAATTTTTGTTGTTTTGCCCCATTTTGATTAATATATTATAAACCGCATATCTAGCCCATTGACAAAATTGAAAATTTCTTGGAGTGTTCTGCAGCGCGGTCGGTATTGCTCCAAATTAGTAATTAAAAAAAAAACTTTTTTCATAATTCTAAATATTTTGGACCAGAGCCGCCTTCCTTTGAGCCTTCTACTTAGCGTGCTAAATTTTCAGAACGATATCTCATTCCGTGTGGACGTAAGTTGACATGGGAAATTATCGATATAGCTTCCAGTTTTATTTTATTCGGAAATTTTTTTTTTCAAAATTTCCACCGAAAAAGACCAGAGCCGTGAACTTTATCGTCTCCTCTTTTATTTCCCAAACTTTGAGTACGATATCTTATTTCTTTTGGACGTAAGTTTACAAAGAAAAGTATCATGCAAACTGTTTTACCCACAGACCCGTGGACGTACGAAGTTGTCTGCTCGCTGCGATAGTGCTGCTCTGAGACAGCGGATACGTATGTCAAACACGCAGTAACTGAAGATATAAATTTGTTTATTTGCATTTCAAGTGCAAACATTAGTTTTCGCACTATTTTTGTACGGTTGTACAATGTTTTTGACCAATTTTTGTTGTTTTGCCCCATTTTGATCAATACAAACCTCATATTTAGCCCATTGACAAAATTGAAAATTTCTTGGAGTGTTCTGTAGCACGGTCGGTATTGCTCCAAATTAGTAATTAAAAAAAAAACTTTTTTCATAATTATAAATATTTTGGACCAGAGCCGCCTTCCTTTGAGGCTTCTACTTAGCGTGCTAAATTTTCAGAACGATATCTCATTCCGTGTGGACGTAAGTTTACATGGGAAATTATCGATATAGCTCCCAGTTTTATTTTCTTCGGAAAATTTTTTTTCAAAATTTCCACCGAAAAAGACCAGAGCCGTGAACTTTATTGTCTCCTCTTTCATTTCCCAAACTTTGAGCGCGATATCTTATTTCTTTTGGACGTAAGTTTACATCGCAAAATTGAGGTCTAGCTTGGTCACGTGACCCTCTCGTTACATGGCCTTAAGCTAGTTTATTGTAAGCCGGCCTACTATAAGCTCGACGGTGTAACCAGGATCTAAGTTAGGTAGCACAACTAGAAACGTGTAGGCCCCCTCCGCAACATTTTTTAGGCGTTCCGTTTGAAATTAAAAAAGAAGGACGACCTATAACTCGCTTATCAGTGAAACAACAGATTTTCGCTTCTCAATCTATAAGACACTGACATTTTACAAAATTAAATAAATTATCGGAAACTATTTTATAATGTTTTCTCTTTTATCATAATATCAGTTGAGATAATTATTATAAATGAACATAGTGAATAACTCTACTTTATAGTTCAGTACTGTTTGTTTGTTTTGTACAAAATTTTCAGAATTTAAAAATATTCTGAAGAATTATATATAAAAAGAATACTTTTTTTACATTATTTCAAATATGGAATTTTCTGCTTATGATATTTTTAATTTCTTATAACAATAAAAATGATTAGGATCGTACTTGATTAAGCCACCTAGATTCAAATATTATATTATTTGGAAAAAATTTTTTTAGTGGAATAATACATTGTTTTCGACATATAATTTTTTGAAACAATAATTAAAAAATAATTTGTAATAAAATTTCAGTTCAAATTAATTTCCAATTTTAACGTAGTAATAATTTTTTCAACCTTTTCACATTGATATTTGTAGAAATTACTACCATTTCATGAAAAAAAATATATTTTCTCATTTTTTTTTTCAGATTTTCAACAACAATAAAATCTACCATACTACTATGATATCGCGATCTTTAATATTACAGAGATCACAGCGTAAAAGGAGCTCTAAAAAGGGGAAATAGGGTGGTTTTCGCATGAAAAAGGGGAAAATATGGGAAAGATTAAACATTTATTTTCATATGCCGAAAAGAACAAACAACCTTTTCGTAAGAAATGTTACATTTTTAAATAATTTTTAATGATTTTTCAATGATTTCTGCCATTAAAGATTTATTTTTAAAAATTGGATATACTTAGATCGTTGCAAATCCATCCAGAGTGAAATGAAAAAGTCCGGGAAAAAATAAAATTAGTTAAATACACAATTTTGATATGTTTAACATCGTTCTCATAAATATTTTTTTCCAAGATTTGTCATTTCGTCCTTACTATAATTAATACTTTCAATCTAAATTTAAAACAATTGAAATCGGTTAATATCTTCTGTTTTCTTTCTCAAATTTACAATTAAAATTTTTTTTTTAATCACAAAAAAATTTGCCTTATTTAAAATTTTTTGAAAATATACAAAAACATGTTTTTCGGATTGATTCGAACCTGAAATTGAGTCAGCTTGAACCAAAGAAACATGTTATTATTTTTTATCCATGGGAAACATTTTTTTCGTGGTGTTTATAACGTTCGAAAATCGCAAAAAAAAAAATGAAATCCCAAAAATCCTAATTCACGACAAACATTTTTTTCCGAAAAAGAAAAATAAAAAAAATTTTCTTTGGTTCAAACTCAATAAATTTAAGTTTCGACATATTCAACTTTTTTTTAAATGTGTGCATATGACTCAATCCAAAAAAAAAACATGTTTTTGTACATTTTCAAAAAAATTGTAACTGAGCAAGAAATTTATTTTTAACTTTCGCAATTTTAAATTTTCAACGAGTAAGATAATTTTTGAACAAAATAGTTCAATTGCTGAATTAAGAACATCAGTTTTTAACCAAAAATCGAATAGTTTTATTTTCGTTTCCAAAAATTAATTTTCAATTGAAAAAACTGAATTTTCTCCCAAATTGTTGAATTTTGAAACCTTAATGAAGAATTTTCTACAATGCAGTAGATTTTTCAACACGAAAATATAAATTAATAACTAAAAAGTTAATTTTCAACCAAACATTACAATTGTTAGTTAAAAAACCTACTTTTTAACAAACAAGAAAAAACTTTAACTAAAATAATGAATTTTTAACTATGAAATGAATTTTTAACAAAGTTGTTCAAAATTCGACCAATTAGTTGAATTTCCCACCAAACTATTGAATTTTCCAGAGAAAATTCAAATTTTCTACAAAACAGTTGAATCTTTAATCCGAAAGCACGAATTGTCTACAAGAGTTGAATTTTCAACCAAAAAAGATTTTTTAGCCAATGAAGAAAAAAAATTGCATTCAAAATGTCGAATTTTAAAGCAAGAAGATTATTTTTCTACAAAAAAAGAACAAATTTTTAACAGATTACATAAATTTTTAACCAAATATTTGAATTTTCAAAATAAAAAAGATCAACTTTGAACCAAAAATGGAATTGCTACATTTTCACTTCAAGAAACTAATTTTCAAATGAAAAAACCAATTTTCTACCAATTTATTGAATTTTCGTGCCAAAAAAGTACTTTCTACAATACACTCGAATTTTTAACTCAAAAATATAAGCTTTCAATACAAAAAATAATTTTCAATCAAAAATTGCAATTTTCAGTTTGAAAAAGTGAATTATTAACAAAGTAGTTTGATTTTCAACCAAAAAGACAGCTTTTCAACAGAATGAATATATTTTCAACCAAATAGTTACTTTTTTAACCAACTTTCTTCCAAAAAATATAACTTTTGAACGAAATTTGAACTTGCAACCAAATAGTTGAATTTCCGACTAAAAAAGATCAATTTTCAAACACAAATGGAATAGTTCAGTTGTGAGTTTAAAGAAATTAATTTTCATAAAAAAAAAAGTTTCAACAGTAGTTAAATTTTCAAGTAAAGATTTAAAAAAATTAAAAATTGCTCAAGTTAGAACATTTAAAATTGCAGTTGATGAGTTTGGAATATTCCATTTTTTAATTAGGTATTTAACTTTGTACATTTCAACTAAAATGTATTAGTCTTCTAATACTTATTTAAAAAATAATATATATTTTGTAACTGTTCCAATTTTATATTGGATAATAACTTCTGTCTGCAGTTTTCACATTTTCAACTTGCTTTAAAATGTTTCATCTTCAAATTTTTTTAAGAGTATTCATTTTTAATGGTCTGCACTTGGAAAGTGTACCTTATTTATTCATAAATAATTTATTTAAGGGCATGTGAGACATTTTAAAATACGAATTACCGACCTTCCCATGTTATTTTTTCCGCCACTTTAAGAAGAGGGAAATTGAAATATCGTGCTAATTTTTTTTTTTTAATGATAGGTAATATTATGGGGCAGGTCTGTCTGGTCAATTAAAGTTGCTATATTGTTGCTAAATATATATTTTTAATATTTGTATTGTTCACCTAGAAGCTCTTGTATTTCAAATTATTTAAATATGGCGGCTGATCACATCGTATTTTCTTATGCCAATTACAAGTGTCTGGTGCATTTTCACCTCACCGAAAAAGAAGAAATTAGCAATGCAGTATGTATAGATTATATAAAAATTGGCAAAATATTATTTCTGATTGAAATGCAATCATTAAAACGTAGTGCAGGAGCGAGGTGATGGATAGCAGAAGTGTTTGTCTCTTGGCGCGAAAAGCATTTTGCAATATAGAGGGCTCTGTATTTGGAAAATGCTGACAGCGCCACGTTGCACTTGCGGTTTTTGGCAGAAGCTTAGTGACCAGTCTCTAGAGACAGCATCGGTAACGGCGAAATCGTTCAAAGATCTCAGTAATTTCTGACATGACTATTGAAAAATAATTAAATTATTTGTGTTGATAAATATTAAATTGTTCGCAGTTGTTAAATTTATATAGTAAAATTGCATGATATTTAAAAATTGAAGTAGATGAATTCATTATGAAGTTGTTGGCCAGGCTGGTTTGAAACGAAATATTTGTAATAAAAATGATTGAAACTATTTTTTATACATGATCACTAGGGTGGTCCAAAAAACGCTTTTCGAGCTACAGGGCAAGCCCCCCCCCCAACGTTTCCATTTCCGGAGAAAAAAACATCTCTAATTTTTTTTTTTTCGAAATTCGAATAATGTATTAAAAAACGTATTATAATTAATTTTTAGCAATTTCCGTCGTCTTTTTCATACAAATAATTACTAATGGACAATTTGAATATTTCAAATGACTTTTTAAACCATTTTTAATTGTTTAAACAAATGTAACTTATTGAAACAATTATTCATTCCCAAAAAATGTAAAAAATAATCGTATTTTTTGATTGAAATGTAATAATTTGTCATTGTTTGGAGTAGTAATTTTTTTTAAAAACATGATGTAATTATTTAAACAATAACTTATTGTTTATTCTCAACATTTCTAAAAATTGACACAGAGATGTCCAGTTTTTTCTCAAGTTGGTATCCTATGCTACTTTTTGTTGAATAATAATTATATCATTTTGATACATATATTTTAATGTTTATTAAATTCCTATTTGTTTAAACAATTTTGATTTGTTTAAGCAGTTTTTTTTTCGATAACTTAAAAAAAATTAAATAAAATAAAATACATATAATTATTTTTCTGACTGTATAGTATATAGAAAGAATATATTAACCATTTTTTAATTGATTAAACAAATATAATTCGTTTAAACAATTATTTTCCAAAAATATTGTTTAAATCGTATTTTCTGAATTTAACATAATATTGAATGATTCCTAGGAGTAGTAAATTCTGAAGGAAATTTGAAAAAAAAAACAATAATCAATTGTATAAAAAATAACATAAAGTTTTTAGCAGAATTTATTACTCCTCGAAATAAAAAAATAAAATACGATCTCAAAAATATTTTTGAAAAAGTAATTGTTTAAACAAATTATATTTGTTTAAACAATTAAAAAATTGTTAATATATTCTTTCTGTACAATATACAGTCAGAAAAATAATTATATGTATTTAATTTTATTTAATTTTTTTAAAGTTATCGAAAAAAAACTGCTTAAGCAAATCAAAATTGTTTAAACAAATAGAAATTTATTAAACATTAAAAGATATGTATCAAAATTATATAATTATTCAACAAAAAGTAGCATAGGATACCAATTTGAGAAAAAAGTGGACATCTCTGGGTCAATTTTTAGAAATTTTGAGAAAACAATAAGTAATTGTTTAAATAATTACATAGTGTTTTAAAAAAAATGATTACTCTGAACAATAAGAAACTATTACATTTCAATCAGAAAATACAATTATTTTTTACATTTTTTGGGATTAAATAATTGTTTAAATAAGTTACATTTATTTAAACAATTAAAAATTGTTTAAAATGTCATGGGAAATATTCAAATTGTCCATTAGTAATTATTTGTATGCAATAGACGACGGAAATTTCTAAAAAGTAACAATAATACGTAAAAATGTAGTTTTTTGATTTTTGGGTCGTATTTGGGACCCTGTGGGGGGGAGGTAAGGGTGGGTTGAAAATAAAAGTTATTAGTATGGTTTTATTTCATAGGTACTCCTCTTCAATCCCTAAAAAAGTTGGCACGTTTCGATCAAACCCTGAAGTATGAGTTCAATTTTTCGAAAATTCAAAATTTTCCCATGTTAATTAAATGGGAGTTCGAAGTGCCTGGTGGCACGTGTTAATATTCGAATTTCGAAAAAAATTAGGGTTTTTTTTTCTCCGGAAATGGAAACTTTTTTTTTGGGGGGGGGGGGGTGCCCCCTAGGGTGAAAAAAAATTTTGCAATCCATTTTTGGACCACCCTAATGATCATATTGAAATGTTAAAAATAAATTTTGAAAAGCCATTTCAGACATTAAAAAAATTGGTGGGATTTAATGTTATAAGGAAACCGATTTAAATAAAAAATTGCTCGGTATAGGCATAAGCCATAATATACGTATGTAATCAAGTTCTATATAATGTCTAAAACTTTGGTTTCTCAGATTCATGTATTTTTTTATTAATTTTTTTTAGACGAGACAGATAAGAGAAATAAAATATTTTTTTAGATTCAGATTTAGTTGAAAAAAAGATAAATCCACGCTATCATTTTCAATGCTCTAAAATTTAGAGAATGATTCGAATTTTTCCTAAAAATATATTCAAAATCCTGCAAAATTACAAAAATTGCCTTCAAATCTCCACATTCTTTTTTGAAAATTTTGAAAATTTTTGTAAATAGTAGAGATGGAACGAGCAATTTGGCTACTGTTTGAGTGCTTATCATCCGACAGGCTTGCCGGAGGAAGCAGTTAGCGCAGTAACTTTGGCCGAATTTCTACTGCGTTTTTTATCCTACTGCAAAAGTGCAACTCCGGCGTCAGGTACCTGAAGCCCTGAAACCTCTTTTTCGCCTCTTCTGACTCTTTTTTTTCTAACACTTTATTTCCTCTTCCTACTGAGTTTTGAATTCAATGTCAGTAATTAAATATTGAGAAAATGAGAATTTTTGAAGTTTGAAATAATGTTTTGCTATTAATTTTTTATTTCGCAGTTGAGCAATATGAACAGTACTGTACTAAATATTGCTTTGTACGCTAACTTTAATGATAAATTGGCATTTTTTAACATTTTTCTCGTCAATCATTATATATTATATGAAAAAATAGGCTAAAAGTAAATAAAAATATGATGAAAATTATGAATTCACTAACGTCCCAAAAGAAGTTTCACTTCAAAAATGTATACCAGAACAAATGTGTAATTTATTGACACCTACATTCCTTGTGTACAATATTTTTCTCTCAAATGCATAATAATCAAAGTACATATCGTTCGTATTTTGACCAAAATCATAACAAATCTGGTAATTTTTATTTTTGGTCGATTTTTTCGAACAATAATGATTTTACAAAAAAAAGGTTGTTAGTCAAAACAGTTCTATTTTTACGAAATACGCAATTTCTCTGTCGAATATTGTGATATAAAAGCTTGATAAAAGCAATATTTTTCCAAATAAATCATGAAAACCATGAAATCAGAGGTCGTTTCAAAAATTGAGTGTGCATCAGAATTTAAAATGCACAGAAAGCATCTGAGGCTTTTCTTGTACAAGGTTGAATGTATTTATTTGCATATAATATTCACATATATGAAGTTTGAACTATTGTAATAAAATCGATTTGAATCAGAGTTGGGTAGTAACTTGTTACGAGTAACTAAGTTACTGAGCTGTTACATTATTTCTAACTTTTTGGGTAACTTTGTTACTATTTTGAAAGTTACTTGTAACGTAACTTAGTTACGATTTTTGCAGTTACTTAGAACTTTAATTTTAGTTACTTTGAAGTTACTTTGTGTTTTTGGTATATCTCCTATCAGGAGAGGTTTATGCATCAGTTATGGGTAGAGAATTAATCTCTTTTGGTTGAGGTTACAGCTATTTTGTTGAAAATTCGTCTTTTTTGGTTGAATTCAACTGTAATTAATTGCAAGTTAAAATCTGTTTTTGTTGAAATAATTTGAACTATTATATTTTTCCTTGAGAATTCATCTATTTTGGTTGAAAATTCCTGTTTTTTTTTTAAATCAACTTTTTTGGTAGAATTTTTAACTAGTTGGTTGAAGAATAATGAACATTTTTGTTTAAAATTCATATTTTCAGCTTGAAAATTCAACTCTTGTTGATAAGAGTTGCTCTTGATTTGAAAATTCATCTTTTTGGTTAAAAAAATTGTTGTAGAGGGTTCAGCTATTTTGTTGAAAGTTCGTCTTTTCTAGTTGAAAACTTAACTACTAGGTTGAAAGTTAAACTACTTTGTTAAAAATTTATTTACTTGGTTGAAAATTCCTAATTTTAGTTCGAAATTTAACTCTTTTGTTGAAAATTCGTCTTTTTTGTTTGAAAATGATAGAAAATTCGATTTGGTTGAAAATTAACTTTTTTATTGAAATTTCATATTTTCGGTAAGGAAAAGACACCAGTTAGTGACACTGTTAGTTTTCAAGAGTACAAGATTCAGCTTTTCACTGTTGTATACGCTTCAATCATGAATTTTTTTGTAAGTATAAGTGAAGTAGTTGTTTTTTAATACTAAAAGCATGATAGCAGGAATGTCCGCATTGATTGTTACTAATTATTGATTTTTTGTGTGATTCATACGAGTGGACGGGTTAGTGACACCTGTGCACCTTTTAATGACAGTGCTTTTCCTCTGTCAGTCTGTCACTAACAGGTCCAAAAAGGCGTTTGGGACGTTTTAGTGACTGAAAAACGTGATAGTGTTAAAAATTGTTGATGTTTGTCTCTGATGAAGAAAATGAATAGAAAACGTACAATAACTCTTTTTAATAGTATTCAAATGGGAAGATTGTATACTTTTATGAAAATATAACTTGGGGAAAACAGGATGATTCAAAGAATCAGATTGTTCGAAGAAAACGGAAATTCTTCTGCTCAAATTCTAGCAGGTGATTTGCTATTAGAACATTAAAAATACTCTTGAACTTCCGGTAGCACGAATTTGCCGCCATACGGCAAGAGTGGGGTTCCCCGACCAATCACATCCAAGCGTCTGCTTTGAAATTTCTCCTAATGGAAAATGGCCGATTGGCCGGTCAGCATTGTCTGTTTGTCAACAAAGCCGACAAATCTTTCGATCGCAACTTTGTTCCTCCAGTCAAAGATATTATAAACGTAGATGCGGTACGGGGTGTCAGAGTGGGGGAACTATATATATAGGACATCACATTTTCTGCCATATCGAGGTGCTGCCCTCACCGTACTACGAAGTCGAGAGCTGGTTTTCTCATGCATCGTAAAATATGACTATAATATGAATATAATAATAAATGGCAGAATGTCTATAGGCACACCCAAAATACGTATTTGGAAAAATTAATGAAAAAATTAATGAAAAATTAATAATGACAGAAGCACTGATATGATGGTAATAAATAAACTGAATTGAGATAATTATGTTTATATTGGATTGTTCAATATTATTATAATTTCTGATACGTTCATGCTTCTTCTATGAATGATATATATGATTTTTTAAATTATAATTTTTTGTACTTTCGAGTTTAATTTTTATTACTAGACTGAACCGAAAATTGATTGCATTTGAGAATATATAGAATTTTTGCCGGTCTGAAGCTTGAGATAGGTTTTTTGTACATAGTCTTTTTAAAAAATTATAAAAAACCTTTTGGCAAAAATTGAATTTTTTATTTAAAAAAAACTAAAAAGAAATTTCGAGATAAATCATGAACCAGTGCTGAAAAAAATTGTCTTTGATAAATGATTCTTTTAATTAAAATAATCAAATATTTATACCAAAGAAAAATCTTTTTAATGTTTGAAGTTTAAAAAAAATATTGTTTGAATTTAAAATAACAATAATTGAAAAAAATATATTTCTGGATAAAAAATTTTGCTTGAAAATGTACATAGTATTTTTTTTTAATTACAAAAAATGTTCTCAAAAATCGAAGGATTGATTTTAAAAAAATTAAAAAGAAACTTCGAAATAAATTAGTGCTGATTTTAATCCTGCAAAGTTGGTTTGGATCATGTTTGCTTCGAAGAAAATTTAGGGAGAAATATTTTTCCGTTTGAAGCACACGCGTCTTTTTACATTAATATTTTTTTATGCAATTTTTGTAGGGTTATTTTAATTTTAAATTCAAACAATTTTTAGAAACTTTAAATATTAAACAAAAATTTATTTGATGAAAATATTTTATTATCGCATTTTTAATAAATAATATTTATTAGGAAACAATTTTTTAACTATGCAAATTCTGGAATTTTATAATTATGGAAATTCTAGTTCGGATATTTATAATTCGGCAATTGTATGTAGGGAATTTTATTATTTGGGAATTGTCAAATTCGGTAATATTATAAACTGTTCGGGAATTTTATTATTTTTGAAATTTTATTATTCGGGAGTTTTACAGAGTCGGGAATTTTATTTTCGGGATATTTCAGTCGTCCCTAGAAGTACAGAAAATTTGCTGTAATTATAATTTCGAGAACTGGATCTTTTCGATTTTTTCCTACAGTATTTATTTAAAAAAATTATTATATGCAAATTTTTGAAATCACAAGTTATAAAGATAATCTCATTAAATATCAAAATTAAAAAATTTTGAATTCGCTGTATATCTAATTTGTATTCCTGGGTCTTGGCGATTTTTTCCCTGGTGCATTTCGGTCACTTGTAAACGGGGGTGAATATAGGAATTATCTCTCAGAAAATAAGTTATTAAAATGAGAAAAAATTGGGTATCTTTTTTTTTATCTCTATACAGGTCATACCTATAGGTATGTAAAAAATGTAAACTTCCAAAAATTTAAAAACTCTGCAAACAAGAAATGTTTTAAACATTTCTTTTTGCGCGGATAACTAAGCTGTATGCAAATATATTATATGTATATCTTTGCTGTATGTCTTTCGATTCCGAACCAATTCTACTCTTTTACGATTCTAATACAATTTACAGAACACTAATTGAAAATTTTTTAATTTTCAAGTCTTCAATTTGATAATTTAAATTTTAACATTAAAATGTCCTCATTTTCAGAATGCAGGCTTATTGTTTGAATTTTTACAATTTTTGATATAAGTTAGGTTAAAAATAACAAATTCTCGGATTCGAAATTGCTACAACGCGAAAAAGTCAAAACTTTAAATTTAAACTTTAAATATGTGAAAATAATTTCTTATTTTAGTCGCTTCTTTTGAGACTCGATCCTCTACTTTCAGTTTTATTTTCGAAATATATCTTGAATTCAACCCATTTTAAATTCAATGTTTTCAGCTGCATGTAGATTGAAGTATACAAATGTTTTTGGTTTAAACCATAAATTAATTAAAATATTTTACTTGTTTCTCACAATTGTAATTTATAACCTTTAAAACTGAATACTTGTAGGTCAAACATGAAAAAGTAGACTATATTGAATAATTTGAAATTTGAAGCTATTTAAATATGCAAGAATTTTTGAATTGAAAGTGTTCGATAATTTTAGATTGAAACATTTCAAATTATTTAGTTACAAATTGAAATCGTTTAAAGTTGCAGAATTAGAAATGAACGTCTTTTAATTCTTGAATCATTATTTTAGAACGACTTAAACCGTATATCTTTAGATAAATTTAAAAGTAGGACTATTGAAAATTAGGAGTGCTTGAAGAAACTGAACAAATGTTTAGTTTCAAAAGCTCTTTAAAAGGGTGCTTTTTCAAGTTTGATTTATTTTTGCTTCCTCATAGAGGATGCTTTGTAATGGTAACATTTTCCAAAAATTTTAAATTCATTTAATTAAACCTTACTCAATGTAAAAATGTCTAATACAATGTTCTAAGAAATTTTCCGGATGTGTGTGTGTGTGGATGTGTGGATGTCACACTTTTTTGTGAACACGATGACTAGAAAACCGTTGCACATAAATTGATGAAATTTGGAGAGCTTATTTTCCTCACTAATATCTTGAAACTGACCAATATATTGGTCAAAGTTGATGCATGGATATAAAAGATTCCTTGGTTCGAGACGAATCGATTGACCTATAATATTAATACATTTTATTTAAGAGTAGGGAAGTTATGGTAAGTTATATATTTTGAAAATCGGGTTTTTATAGTAAAACTTTTTTCAGTAACATAATTCAAAGTTGATGCAAGAACAGAAAAGATGTGTTGATTCGAGTTGAATTGATTGACCTATAATATTAATACATTTTATTGAAGAGTAAGGAAGCTATGGTAATGCATAATATTTGAAAATACGGTTTTTTATAGTAAAACTTTTTTCTTCAACATAATTGAAAGTTGATGTAAGAATATAAAAGATTCCTTGGTTCGAGACGAATCGATTGACTTACAATATTAATACATTTTATTAAAGAGTAGGTAAGTTATGCTCATTTATAATATTTGAATCATCTGTTTCAAACAGAAAAACTTTTTTCATAGACATAATTCAAAGTTGACGCATGAATAGAAAAGACTTTTTCATTATAAATTTTCAAATAGAGTAATTCTGACAATTTTTGTAAAGAAATCACAAAGCTGGAAAAGGGATAGGGTGCGACAGAACTTTTCCCTTTCCTTTTCCAGCTCGAAAAATTATCATTTCGAATACAAAATTTGATTTGTCTGATTTGTCTATGTATTTAAAAATTTGTTGTATTATTTTGTAATTTTTTATTTTTTGTAAATTTCTTTTTTTTAAATTGATCAAAATGAAGACTTTGATTTGTCTATTATTGAAAAAAAAAATAACTAATGCTTCCTCTATGAGGAAGCAAATACATTTGCTAACGGGAAACAAAGTGCTCGTGAAATGAGCACCATATAATTAGAAATACAAACAAAGTGGAAACACTCGAGATCGAATTCACAGCTAGTTTAATAATTTAGCACCCCCACAAATTATTTTTTTTGTGAGAAAATAACACCTGAGTTTTGCCAAAATTGAAAAATATATATTTAATGTTCGCTCAAGGTCAATTTTGGTAAAAGTGCTTGTTTCTGAATAAACTGACATTATTATTGTTTCTGATTTCGTTATGTCACTCATGGATTGTGTTTTTCATATAAAACATTGATATCTGACTTTTTACGTTTATAAAATAATAATTAAAGGTCACTCAAGGTAATTTTCTATACAAAATATTAATTTTTTGTCAAACTATACAATGGATTTCCTCGCCCAAATATACAAACATAAATTGTACTACAGTAAAAACAACTGGAAAAAATGAGATTGAAGGAAAATTTTGTAAACAAAATTAACCTTCGTCGACCTATAAATATTTATTTTATTTCTCGAAAGATTAAAACAACTCTTCGGAACGCTTTTATTACAACAATTTTATTGAAGAAAAATATTGTTTTTAAAAATAAAAATAGTATAATTTTCACATACATTTCTTAAAATAAAAAATTAACCACGATAATTGTAGAAAATCTTTCAAGGAATAAAATGATTGTCCCGGAAGTTAGAACCGAAAAATTAATTTTTCAAAAACATGAAATTTGTTCTAAATTGAGATAGACTCGCGACCGGGAAAAATCGGGAAATGAAAGTGAATCTATTTTTTGACCGGAAAATAAAAAAACTTTTTAAATTGATCAGCTGTAAATATAAATTAACTCATGCTTTTAGAAACTGAAATGTAGCTCGAGTATTAAAAATTGAACAGTAATTGATTTTACAAGACGATTCTGCATCTGTTCAAAATTATATAATTTACATATTTTAACGTTAAAATTTGAACTAATTTAATTCGAAGGCCTTAGTAGCTACACAAATGTAAACATCCGATTGAGTCTTCATAAACAATATTCAATTTAAAAATCACTTCAAATTAATAGATTCATAAATAATCGCCTTTATTCAATTTCAAAATCGTATTCAAGTATTGTTTTAGTATAAAATATTCCACTTTTAATCCATTCAATTTGGAATTATTAAATTTAAAAAAAAAACAATTTTCAATATTAAACAATATGAAACTGAATTGTCACAATTTCAGAGTGTTAAATTTAAAATTTGAATGTTACAATTATAATTTTTCTATTTTTTTAATTTGATAATTTCGGTAAGTTTACAGTGTCGGGAATGTTATTATTCGGGATTTTTCAGTCGTCCCAAAAATATATCAAAACATTTTGAAAGATTTATAAAATTGTAAAAATATTGTAATTGGGAATTTATTTTCAATTTGAATGGTTCTAGTCCGAGCTAGTTACCATCAGTGCGCTTCGAGGAGTATGATGAGAGTCGCTTACAGCGCTCCAAGTGGCTATTGGCATACTATATCGAATGGTGCTATCGGGGAGTAGTGGAGGGTAGAGGGGAACTGACAATTTTCGCCGGACGCGCCGTCTATATTTATCGCGGGTAACTAAGCCCGCACCGCATCTACGTTTATAATATCTTTGCTCCAGTCCAATAGTTTCGCGTATTGGAATTGTCAAAATGGAGATAAAGAGTGATTTTCTGACGAATTACACACGAGATGATATCGATAATATTGATAAGGTTTGATTAAGTCCACTGCGTAAGTATAACTTTTCCTTGTTTAGTATTGTACCTTCAACCCCATGTAGAGCTTAGATCATGGGCTGTTATTCGACATACGCGTATGACGCGACTCTAATAACACACCAACTGGTCGCATGTCACAAACTGGAGTCTTTACCTTATGAAAATTAAATCATTTGGTTGAAAATTCATGTATCTTGTTAACAATTTGACTATTTTGATAGAAAGTCCAAACTATGTGATTGAAAAGTAACTTTTTTTTTAAATTCCCTACTAAAAAAAAGCCAGGAATCGTCAGAAAAAAGTCAGGATTTCTGACCACCTCGCTGACCACTTTTGTTATGTTTGTCGGCAGAAATCGTCAGAAAAAGTCAGAATGCGATAAAACCTCATCCCTTTTATATTTCCTAGGTTATTTATATTATTTATGCATAGTCTCTTTTCAATTATATTTAATTATCAATATTTATATACTCAATGAAGAAAATTTTGTCCGTTTTGACTTATCTCTTTCTCTTTACAAGACCCATTATATTTAGCATAATTTTAAATTTGTTAGGAAAATTTTTAGGTATCTGATATCGCCGAAACCCGTAGACTACCTGCGGTCCTAGCCGATAAGCTGCCTGATAGGATGTGAATTAGCATATCTTCAGAAATAGACTCGTCAGGAGTGGTCAGGGTGTTCAGAAATCGTCAGAGCATCTGACAATTTGTGACAATTACTGACCTTTTTTTAGTGGGGATTCATCCTTTTGGCTTATAAATTCATATTGTTTGGTTAAAAATAAAACTTTGGTTGAAAAATGTGACTGGAAAACCTTTCTTGGTTGGAAATTCAACTATTTTATTGAAAGGTCATATACTATTTTGTTAAAAATGCAATATTTTTACTTGAAATGTTCAGAGTTGAAAGCGTTTCAAATTGAATCATACAAAAAGGTGTTCTGTCCGAAATTGGAAACATTTCAGCCCCCGATACTTAAAATTGCGTATAACATATTACCGAATTTGAAAATTCCCGACTGAAAATTGCCGATTTATAAAATACCCGAATTACAAAGTTCCCGAATATAAACAATTAAAATATTTGTTATAAAATAAATTAAGTGTAATATAATTTTGATTGTAATAATTTAATTAATTTTATAAATGAATAAAAATTTTAATTGGTGCAATTCGTATATTTTCTAGTTCAGATACTTTCTAGTTCGGATATTCAATAATTCAGCAATTTTTTGTCGAGAATTTTATTTTTCGGATATGTTAAAATCCGGGAATTTTATCATTCGGAAATTATACAGCGTCGGGAATTGTTTTTTCGGGTCTTTTCAGTCGTCCCTCAAAAAATTCTCTTATTTTCAATTCTAGACCTTCCAAATTGAATAAATTTCAAATGTAAATCATCAAAATTATATACATTTTTAATTTTAACTTGTCAAAATTAAAAACTCTTCAATTTCTAAGATTTAGAATTAAAAATTCTTCAATTTTCGCAATTTGTAATTTTTAATTTGTCTATTTTGAAGATTTACAATTGAAAACTCTTGAATTTTAGAGATGTGTAAATAAAAATTCTTCAGTTTTTATGATTTTAGAAGTAAAAACTCAAGTTTTCAATTATAAATCTTCTAAATTCAAGAAATCCCAAATTTAAAGCATTGAAATTATAAAATTTTTGATTGTAAAACTCGAGACTCGATAATTTTTCATTATAAATTTTCAAAATTACAGTGCTCTTTAGTTTTAGAAATTTCAAATTCAAAGTTCTACAATTAGGAACTGTTCAATTTTTAAGATGTCTAAAATTGATCAACTTTGAACATTTACAATTGAAAATTCTCTGATGTTAACTATTTGTAATTTGAAATTGTTAAATATGAAAAATGTATAAATAAAAATGCCTGGATTGCGATGATTTTGAAGATCAAAAGTCAAGAGGTTTCAATTAAAAATCTTCCAAATTGATGAAATGTCAAATTTAAATCAACAAAATTACAGAAGTGTTAATTTTAAAACTTGAAACTTGCATGACTTTCAATTGTAAATTCTTAAAATTAAAAACTGTTTAATAAAATAGTTCAGTTTTGAAGATTTACAATGAAAAATTCTTTAATTTTAACGATTGCAATTTGAAATAGTTTATTTTTGATGATTTAAATTTGAAATATATTCAGTTCGACAGTTACAATGTAAAATTCTCGTGTTTTGAATATATAGAATTGACAACTATTCAATTTTTAAGATTTATATTTCACATTTTTTTATTCTAAATTTAAAAAATTAAAAACTCTTCAATGTCAAAGATTTACGATTCAAAGTTCAACAATATTACAGTTAGAATTGAAAATTCTTGAATTTTAAAAATATAAAATTGCACATTATTCAAGTTTTAAGATTTCTATTTTAATAGTTTATAATTTGGAACATTTTTCTCTGAATTGAAAATTCTTCAATTTTGATTATTTAGAAAATCAAAAGTAAAGCTTCCCATTATAAATTTTCCAAAATAAAGAAATTTCAAATATAAAGCATTGAAATTACAGAATTTTTGATTGTAAATAAAGGATAAATCCACGTTATAATTTTCAATGCTCTAAATAGTCTAAATTGAAGAATGAATCAAATTTGTATTTTTCAAAATTATATAATTTTAATCATTTTCAAGGAAGAAATATGAAAATCTACATTTTTTTTTTAATTTTTGAAATCGTTCCAAATTTTAAGTCATTTTCAAAATTTGGTAAAAACTTCTACATATCTTTTAAAATAAAAATCGAATCTCTTCAAAACTTCTAAATATCTATCCAACTTATTCGATTTAAAAAAATTGCAATTTCTTCAATTTCACACACAATTTAAAAATGTTTAAAATAAAACGATTTAAATTGTAAAGTTCAAAGTTAACCCTGTCAAATTTTAAGAATTTAAGGCCTTCTATAATTCCTTCTTTGAAATGAATAGTAAATATTGCTACTAATTAAATAATGGGGGTTTTCCAAAAAATTTGAAATTGCATGGGTTAAAAATTGAATGTATTAGAGTGAAACAATATTCGATTACAATTTGAAATTGAATAAAAGCTCTTAATTTTGGATCAATTATTTTGAAGTTATTTCAAAATTGAGAATATTCCATAAAATAACTCGGGAGTATATATTTCTTCAAATACTAAGGATTTCGAACAGTTAAATTTGACACGTGAAAATTTGTCTTGTAAAATCAATTTTTGTCCTCTCTTTAATACTCAAAGTATATTTCAATTCAAACTTTTGCCAATAAATTAATATATACGGTTGATCAAATAAAAAGTTTTTTTAATCCAAAAATTAAAATTTTGTATTCTTGAAAACAGCAATTTCAAATTCTTTACATTCAATACGTACGCTTGAAAATTGAATTTTTTCAAAGTAAATCATTTCAGTCGTCCCTAAAAAATTCTTTTATTTTCAATTTTACACCTTTCAAATTTAATAAATTTCAAATGTAAATCATCAAAATTATATACATTTTTTATTTCAACTTGTCAAAATTAAAAACTCTTTAATTTCTAAGATTCAAAATGAAAAATTCTTCAAATTTCGCGATTTGTAATTTTTAATTCTTCAATTTTTAAGATTTACAATTGAAAACTCTTGAACTTTAGAGATGTGTAAATGAAAATTCTTAAATTTTGATGATTTTGGAAGTCAATATTATTTTTCATAAAAACCCCCCATTTCCCTCTCCTTCAAATTGTGCATTTTCAAACGCTTCAATAATTATACTTTTTCTTAGCCGGAGCGAATTCAAAAGAATGCAGAAGAATTGAAAGAATTCAAAAGAATTGAAAGAATGCAAAAGAATTCAAAGAATTCAAAAGAATTCAAAGAATTCAAGGAATTCAGAAGAGTTCTAGGAACTTAAAAGAATTCTAGAAACTTAAAAGAATTCGAAGAATTCAAAGAATCCAAAAGTATTCGAAGAATTCAAAGAATCCAAAAGTATTCCAAGAAATTACTTTTTAATTTTAGGTCGTTTATCGTAATCTGAAGTGAGGTAAGTATCCCAGTAATCGTAAAGGTCGCAATAATCGTGCAACCTGGTTAATGTATTGTCAAAAAATATGATAAAAATAACATTTAGAAGACAAAAATAACATTTCTTTTTAGAATTTTATAGTATGAAATGGAATTTCAATTAATTCAAAGTAGACAGAAAAGAAGAAAGTTGGCGTCACTATCACTGGTGCTAATATCACGATTACTGTGGTGTTTACCCAATTAGGGGTCGTGCACATAATACTTTACACGTTTTTCTTTAATTTATGTCGTGCTACCCCTTTTGACTTTGAGACCATTTTATTCTCGTCTTTATTTAAACAAGCGAAAACGTGTGACGTATTATGTGCACGACCCCTTACTTAATTTTTTAATGCAAAGAATTCATAAGAATTCAAAAGAACTCGAAGAATTCTAGGAATTCAAAAGAATTCAAGGAGTTCAAGAAATTCAAAAGAATTCAAGGAATTCAAAAGAATTCGAAGAATTCAAAGAATCGTGAAGGTCCCAATAATCGTGCAACTTGGTTAATGTATTGTCCAAAATATGATGAAAATAACATTTAGAAGACAAAAATAACATTTCTTTTTAGCATTTTATAGTATGAAATGGAATTTCAAATAATTAAAAGTAGGTAGAAAAAAAGAAAACTGGCACCAGTATTACTGGTGCTAATATCACGATTACTGGTGTGTTTACCCAATTAGGGGTCGTGCACATAATACGTCACACGTTTTTCTATTATTTATGTCGCGCTACCCCTTTTGACTTCGAGGCCATTTTATTCTCGTCTTTATTTAAACAAGGGAAAACGTGTGACGTATTATGTGCACGACCCCTTACTTAATTTTTTAATGCTAAGAATTCAAAAGAATTCAAAGCATTCAAAAGAATTCATAAGAATTCAACAGAATTCAACAGAGTTCATAAGAATTCAACAGAATTCAAAAGAACTCGAAGAATTCTAGGAATTCACAAGAATTCGAAGAATTCAAGGAGTTCAAGAAATTCAAATGAATTCAAAGAATCGTGAAGGTCCCAATAATCGTGCAACTTGGTTAATGTATTGCCCAAAATATGATAAAAATAACATTTAGAAGACAAAAATAACATTTCCTTTTAGCATTTTATAGTATGAAATGGAATTTCAATTAATTCAAAGTAGACAGAAAAGAAGAAAGTTGGCGTCACTATTACTGGTGCTAATATCACGATTACTGGTGTGTTTACCCAATTAGGGGTCGTGCACATAATACGTCACACGTTTTTCTTTAATTTATGTCGTGCTACCCCTTTTGACTTCGAGGCCATTTTATTCTCGTATTTATTTAAACAAGGGAAAACGTGTGACGTATTAGGTGCACGACCCCTTACTTAATTTTTTAATGCTAAGAATTCAAAAGACTTCAAAGCATTCAAAAGAATTCATAAGAATTCAACAGAATTCGAAGAATTCAAAAGAACTCGAAGAATTCTAGGAATTCAAAAGAATTCGAAGAATTCAAGGAGTTCAGGAAATTCAAAAGAATTCAAGGAATTCAAAAGAATTCGAAGAATTCAAAGAATCGTGAAGGTCCCAATAATCGTGCAACTTGGTTAATGTATTGCCCAAAATATGATAAAAATAACATTTAGAAGACAAAAATAACATTTCTTTTTAGCATTTTATAGTATGAAATGGAATTTCAAATAATTAAAAGTAGGTAGAAAAAAATAAAACTGGCACCAGTATTACTGGTGCTAATATCACGATTACTGGAATGTTTACCCAATTGGGGGCCGTGTACATAATACGTCACACGTTTTTCTTTTGTTCATGTCGTGGTATCCCTTTTTGCTTCGAGGCCATTTTATTCTCGTCTTTATTTAAAGAAAGGAAAAACGGGTGACGTATTATGTGCACGACCCCTCACTTAATTTTGTAATGCAAAGAATTCAAAGCATTCAAAATAATTTTAAGAATTCATAAGAATTTAAAAGAATTCAAAAGAACTCGAAGAATTCGAAAGAATTCAAAAGGATTCAGAGGAATTCAGAAGAATTCAAGGAATTCAAAAGAATTCAAGGAATTCAAAAGAATTCAAGGAATTCAAAAGAATTCAATGAATTCAAGGAATTCAAAAGAATTCAAGGAATTCAAGAGAATTCAATGAATTCAAAGAATCGTGAAGGTCCCAATAATCGTGTAACTTGGTTAATGTATTGTTAAAAGATATGATGAAAGTAACATTTAGAAGAAAAAAATAACATTCCTTTTTAGCATTTTATAGTATGAAATGGCATTTCAATTAATTCAAAGTAGGCAGAAAAGAAGAAAACTGGCGTCACCATTACTGGTCCTAAGATCACGATTACTGGGATGTTTACCCAATTATGGGCCGTGCACATAATACGTCACACGTTTTTCTTGTGTTTATGACGTGGTATCCCTTTTGGTTTCGAGGCCATTTTATTCTCGTCTTTATTTAAAGAAAGGAAAACCGGGTGATGCATTATGCGCACGACCCGTTACTTAATTTTTTAATGAAAAGAATTCAAAGCATTCAAAAGAATTCAAAGGAATTCTAGGACTTCAAAAGAATTGAAAGGATTCAGAAGAATTCATAAGCAGTCAAAAGAATTCAAGGAATTCGAAAGAATTCAAGGAATTCAAAAGAATTCAAAGGATTCAAAAGAATTCGAAGAATTCAAAAGAATCGTAAAGGTCCCAATAATCGTGTAACTTGGTCAATGTATTGTTAGAAAATATGATAAAAGTAACATTTAGAAGAAAAAAATAATATTCCTTTTTAGCATTTTATAGTATGAAATGAAATTTCAAATAATTAAAAGTAGGTAGAAAAAAAGAAAACTGGCACCAGTATTACTGGTGCTAATATCACGATTACTGGAATGTTTACCCAATTGGGGGCCGTGCACATAATACGTCACACGTTTTTCTTTTGTTCATGTCGTGGTATCCCTTTTTGCTTCGAGGCCATTTTATTCGCGTCTTTATTTAAAGAAAGGAAAAACGGGTGACGTATTATGTGCACGACCCCTCACTTAATTTTGTAATGCATAGAATTCAAAGCATTCAAAATAATTTTAAGAATTCATAAGAATTTAAAAGAATTCAAAGGAACTCGAAGAATTCGAAAGAATTCAAAAGGATTCAGAAGAATTCAAGGAATTCAATGAATTCAAGGAGCTCAAAAGAATTCAAGAGAATTCAAAGAATCGTGAAGGTCCCAATAATCGTGTAACTTGGTTAATGTATTGTTAAAAGATATGATGAAAGTAACATTTAGAAGAAAAAAATAACATTCCTTTTTAGCATTTTATAGTATGAAATGGCATTTCAATTAATTCAAAGTAGACAGAAAAGAAGAAAACTGGCGTCACCATTACTGGTCCTAAGATCACGATTACTGGAATGTTTACCCAATTATGGGCCGTGCACATAATACGTCACACGTTTTTCTTTTGTTTATGACGTGGTATCCCTTTTGGTTTCGAGGCCATTTTATTCTCGTCTTTATTTAAAGAAAGGAAAACCGGGTGACGCATTATGTGCACGACCCGTTACTTAATTTTTTAATGAAAAGAATTCAAAGCATTCACAAGAATTCTAAGAATTCAAAGGAATTCTAGGATTTCAAAAGAATTGAAAGGATTCAGAAGAATTCATAAGCAGTCAAAAGAATTCAAGGAATTCAAAAGAATTCAAAGGATTCAAAAGAATTCGAAGAATTCAAAAGAATCGTAAAGGTCCCAATAATCGTGTAACTTGGTCAATGTATTGTTAGAAAATATGATAAAAGTAACATTTAGAAGAAAAAAATAATATTCCTTTTTAGCATTTTATAGTATGAAATGAAATTTCAAATAATTAAAAGTAGGTAGAAAAAAAGAAAACTGGCACCAGTATTACTGGTGCTAATATCACGATTACTGGAATGTTTACCCAATTGGGGGCCGTGCACATAATACGTCACACGTTTTTCTTTTGTTTATGTCGTGGTATCACTTTCGGCTTCGAGGCCATTTTATTCTCGCCTTTATTTAAACAAAGGAAAAACGTGTGACGTATTATGTGCGCGACCCCTTACTTAATTTTTTAATGCAAAAAATTCAAAGCATTCAAAACAATTGTAAGAATTCGAAGAATTCAAAAGAACTCGAAGAATTCAAAAGAATTAAAAGGATTCAAAAGAATTCACAAGAATTCGAAGAATTCACAAGAATTCGAAGAAATCAAAAGATCTCGAAGAATTCAAGAGAATTCTAGGAATTCAAAAGAATTAAAAGGATTGAAGAGAATTCACAAGAATTCTAAGCATTCAAAAGAATTCTAAGGATTCATAAGAATTCAAAAGAATTCGGAGAATTCAAACGAACTCAAAGAATTAAAATGAATTAAAAGGATTCAAAGGAATTCATAATAATTCAAGCAATTCCAAGAATTCAAGCAATTCAAAGAATTCAAGCAATTCAACGAATTCAAGCAATTCAAAGAATTCAGCAGAATTCGAGGAACTTAAAACAATTCGAAGAATTCAAAGAATCCAAAAATTCAAAGAAATTAGTTTTTAAGTTTAGGTCGTTTATTGTAATCGTAAGTGAGTTAAGTGTCCGATTAATCATTGGGGTCCCAATAATCGTGTAACTTGGTTAATGTATAGTTAAAAAATATGATAATAGTAACATTTAGAAGAAAAAAATAACATTCCTTTTCAGCATTTTATAGTATGAAATGGAATTTTAATTAATTAAAAGTAGACAGAGAAGAAGAAAACTGGCATCACTATTACTGGTGCTAATATCACGATTACTGGAATGTTTACCTAGTCAGGGGGAATTCATAAAAATTCAACAGAATTCAAAAATTTCAAAGGAACTCAAAGGATTAAAAAGAATTCATAAGAATTCAAGGAATTCCAAAGAATTCAGAAGAATTCTAGGAACTTCAAAGAATAAAAAGGATTCAAGAGAATTCATAATAATTCAAAAGAATTCAAGGAATTCAAGAAATTGAAAATAATGCAAGGAATTCAAAATAAGTCAAGGAATTCTAAAGAATTCTAGGAATTCAAGAGAATTCAGAGAAATTCAAAAGAATTCATAAGAATTCAAAGAATTCAAAAGTCTTCAAAGAATACAAAAGTATTTAAACAATTATAATTAATTTTCAATTTTAGGTCGTTAGTTTTAATCTTAAGTAATACTTAATTTTTGAATTCGATGAATTGAAAAAAAAAATTTTTAATTCAAAAGAATTCAAAGAGTTCAAAAGAATTCAGAAGAATTTAAAGAATTCAGAGCATTGATCAAAGAGTTCAAAAGAATTTGAAGAATTCAAAAGTCTTCAAAAAATTCAAAGGATTTTAAAGAATTCAAAAGTTATGAAAGAATTCATGAGAATTCAAAAGTCTTCGAAGAATCCAAAAGTATTCAAAGAATTTAAATTAATTTTTAATTTTAGTTCGTTAGTTTTAATCTTGAGTAGAACTTAATTTTTGAATTCGAAGGATTGAAAAAAAATTCAAAAGAATTCAAAGAGTTCAAAAGAATTCAGAAGAATTCAAAAGAACTTCAAGAATTCATCAAAGAGTTCAAAAGAATTGAAAAGAATTTAAAGAATTCAAAAGTCTTCAATGAATTCATAATAATTCAAAAGAATTCACAGAATTCAGAATCACTTCTTTAGAGAAACTTTGAAACAATCTTCGAGTTCTGAAATCCTTTGAATTCTTAGAATTTTTTTAATTCATTGAATTCAAAGGATTTCAGAACTCGAAGATTGTTTCAAAGTTTCTCTAAAGAAGTGAGAGTAAAGAAATTCTATTTCCTGTGTATCACACACTATTAGGTATTTTCACTTCAACCATCAGCTAACTTCACTTCGTTCAGTGCTGAGGGGGAAACAATGGACCAAATGCATGGGACAAAACTTTATTTTTGTAATATCTTCATAATGAATAATAATTATTAACATTTTATTATTTCATTAGATAGTTCTTAAAATATAAAAACTATTTTTCAAATGCAATTATATAGAAAAAATTAGTTTTTACGAAGATATTAACAAAATAGGACGAAAATGGAGCGAATCCCATGCATTTGATCCATTGTTTTCCCCTCAGCAGTTAACGAAGTGAAGTTAGCTGACTATGACGTGAAAATGCCTAATTAGAGAAACCTGAGGTTTTGTAAATTAGAAGGTGGCAGCACATGTCTGGGAATATTTTTATATTTTGACATGTAGTCCAGTCAAAGATTATCTTTGGTCCAGTTACAAAATTCTAGCGTCGTTACCGACTCAGTCTGTGCGAAACCGGCAGGGCGATTCTCCGGCAACCGCAAGGTGACGCCCGCATCTTTTTCTAAAGTGGCTTTCTCCCACCAGCCGCCACATTTAAATAATTTGTAATACTAGAGCTTCCAAGTGAACATTGCAAATATTAAAAATATATATTTAGCAATAATATAGCAACTTCAGTTGACCAGACAGACCTGCCCCATAATATTACCTGTCATTTAAAAAAAAAAATTAGCACGATAGTTCAATTTCCCTCTTTTTAAATTGGCGGAAAAAAATAACATGGGACGGTCGGTAATACGTGATTTCATAATGTGTTAATTATGATTCAATAATGGGTAAAATTTCAAATATCGTATATTTAAAGAGAAAAAGGGGAAAAGGGGGAAGGTTTTCTCGGAACCGAATATTTTTTGTTTGTTTTAAACAGTTTTTATTCTAATTCAGCATCCCCATATCTCATGAGAAAAATTTAATTTGTGCAAAAAATTTAAATTTAAATCACTATTCAACGTTTGTCTCATCTTAAAATAGTGATTTCGATTTTGCATTTGATATATTATTACGATGTTTAAACTATTTTTTATTTATATATCAGTTATGTAAATGCATGTTGCGTTTTGAATAAAGTGAGATGATAATAAAATAAAATCAAAATTCCATAACTTTCATTCGAAAACATTTTTTCAAGCATTAATTTTCAATAATGCAAAATATGTACTTTTTAAAAATTGTAATTTAATTCATTTTATAATAATATACATATAAATTACTAATAATATATTTACCTTGTGAGTTAATACTTCTAAGCAAAATATTTTTCCCAAGCTCGTTACAAAATATTAGAAATCATCAGTAAGAGATTAATTAAAAAAATGTTAAGTGAACATTTATTATCATTTCTTAGCTGGCCACGTTTTTCTCAGAGAAACCGCTTGACCGAGAGTTTGTCAGAAAAATCTAAGCGGTTCCGTAGCTCACTTGACTAATGCGCGCGCTAGATTTAGGTTTTGGGACAGGTTTTAGGTAGTTAGGTAGGGTTCGATTCCCCAGCGGGGGCGATTTTTCAAAGCGTTTGAGCATGCGATCATATGTGTAAGCCTCTATGCGTGCAATTGTATAAGAATAATCGTAAATTAAGTGCAGTAATTATATATAAAGTAATTTTTTCCTTTTCAAATCGATCGACATTTTACATCATTTTTGTTGTCGAAAGTTTCGAGCTAATCTATTTATAAATATTGTATAGAATGCGTGCAGTGCATATCGACGCCTCCATTCAATATGAGTCTATGTGCTAACAGCGCTCTGTATGAGACTATTCCCTATGCTTATACACAGCGCATAGTCTCATACACGGCGCTGTCAGCACATAGCCTCATATGGAATGGAGGCGTCGATATATACATATACATATATGCGTTACAATGCGAAATCGGCAAAGTTACTCTTCACAGAAGTGAGGCATACTACACGAAACAGTAACTCTTATTTTCCTGAGTGTGGACGGTTACCAAGTGGTGCAGTGCATCCTACTATTTGAAATTGTTCATCCTACTCTTTTAAGAAGTCAGTTCAAATAACCTGAATGCGTAATAGTAATTTTAACAAAATTCACCGACGAAAAGCTGCGGTTCAATTTAAAATAGTTAGAGCTGCTGGTTCACAGAGTTTTTTTAACGATCCACTTTTTTCCGTGCAAGGATGAACACATTGTTTAACTTTTCTGAACTTCTTTAAATTCCTAAAATAATTCTAATTGTAATTTTTTCCGAAAAAAATAGTACAGGACGAATTCATATTTTCAATAGTTCAAGATTACAATAATAGTTACAATTAGATGGAAGTCATATTCTTTGAAAATGTAACTGAAATTAAAATAATATAAAATTCTAAACGTTCATAATTTTGTATTGTTAGTTAAAATTAGAAGGATGTAACATTGTCTTTGAAGATGTAAACAAAAGTAAAATAAAATAAATTTCCAAATGTTCATAATTTGTATTGTTTATTATTCTAATATGAAAATTGTTTTCGAAAATGAACGAAAAAATAAACGGAGCGTATCCGCTCCGTTCGTTCGGTCCGCCAGGGAAGTTTCCTGTTTCCCATAAAATGAAATTTTCTACTTTAAGCATTCTCGGCATGAATGATTTCCACCAAGTAAATTTGACTATTTGTCGCGTAGTTCAAGGTTTTTGGGGTCGCTGAATTAGAATTCAAAGTCAAAATCTTAAAATTTAAAATGGCGAATCCAATATGAGAGACCAAAATTGGAAAAACGTTCCGATATGACTGAAAATTAATGTACGGGGTTTTTTGTGGTTGCTGAGTTCGAATCAAAATTCAGAATGTCAAAATTCAAGGTGGAGGATTTAATATGGCGGAGAAGCATTGTAAGAATATAATTGATTTTATTAAATATCGCTATTCTAGGAATTTTCATGTCGCCGATTTCAAATCTAAAGTCCAAATTTAAAAATTTAAAATAGCGGACCCAATATGGCGGATCGAACTTGTAAAAATGACACACATTTGATTAAAAAGTACTACTCCGGGGTTTTTCAGGACGGTGATTTCAAATATGACGTCTAAATAAAATAAAAAACTTTAAACGGTGGATCACTGAACTTAATATTTATTCAACATATTTTAATTGTTAATTACCAGTTATCGATCATTAGGCTAATTTATATGATGTGCTATGATTATTAGTTCCTTTTGCTCCCTTGATTAAAATTTTTATTACTAATTATTTCTTTGGGTTTTCCATGACGATACATGTATATTAAAAGACCTACAGTTTTCTGAATACATTTTTTTTCTTTGTCCCTTTACAAGAAATGTTAAGTAAATCTTCGGCGCGATTTTGTGATACCGTAGCTTTAAATTCGAAAGCGTACGACTTGCATCATTCAGAACTGATGATGACATTAGGTTTCGACAGCTCATTAAGCCCTAAAAATCCACATCAAAAGCATGAAAATTCCGAAATAGACACGTTATTTTATATAAACATTTTTATATTAAATCGAACACTTTCTTTCGTATTGGATCCGCCATTTTAAACTTTCAAATTGAGACTTAGATTTTGAATCAGCTACCTCCAAAACCCCCGCTTAGCACTTTTGAATGAAATCTGTTTCATTTTTGTAAGTTCGGTCCGCCATATTGAATCCGCTATTTTCAGTTTTTAAATTTGAACTTTAGATTTCTGATTTTCTTAGCTTTCGGCTTGTGAACTAATCCGACAGTTGTCGCTCCAATCAGGGCGGCTGAAATTTATATTATGTTTTATTTATATTATATGGTCCAAGAATGTGTAGTACAGTGAAGATCCTATATTTTTTAATAAGCGTATGCAAAATAATAAGCGTGGAAACCATTGTAATTTGTGAGGACGGGGAAAAACTGGCAAATGACTTTCGGGAAATGGAATTGTATTAAATTTAAAATCGTATTCAAAGCTTTAGTCTAAAATCTTCCATTTCTAACTGATTCAATTTGGAAATTTTTAATTAAGAAAAAGAACAATTTTTTAATATCGGGAAATGTTCGACTATTTATATAAAATGACCAATTATAAATGAAATAAATCACAGAGAGCTAAATGTAAACTTTAAACGTTTCAATATTTTAATTGTTTTTTTTAACAATTTTTTATTTGTAAGTGAAATTGTTGAATTTTTTGCATGAATAACAGTTGAACAATGATTTATTTAGGAAAAATTCGAGTACGTTTAAGAGATATTTAGAGGCTGTTTAATGATTTTTGAGAGATTTCAAGCCAATGCAAACATTTTCTTAAGATATTTAAAAAAAAACATGGACAAAAATCGAAATTTCCGATAGTAAAAATCGTGATAATCTCGAAAACGGTAAGAGGGCGACACTTTTCTGGGAAAGATTCGTGTTCAGCATCAAAAAATACATAAAATATGTGAGTTTTAACAAAATAATATATAGACAATATTTAAAATAAATTTCTAAATAATGTTTGATGCAAGTAGATAACTTGAGCCATAGGGCGGCCTGTGATTGGTCGAGAGGCGTGGCCTAAAATGAGGAGTGGGGGTAGCGGAGGGGGTGTGCCCTCCCCTGATTTGTCGAGGGGAGTGGCCTAATCACAAAATGGCACTAATTAGGGGGCGTGGTCTAATTACAAAATGGCGCTAATTAGGGGGCGTGGTCTAATTACAAAATGGCGCTTATTAGGGGTGTGGCCTAATTACAAAATGGCGGTCATACTAATTGATCGAATGAGTTATTCTGAGTTGGAAAAGGGGCGGTGTCACACATGATTCCATCGAGTGGATGATTTTCACCTGCAAAAAAGGGAGGGGGCCCCACCCCCTCCCATCGAATGAATGTGTCGAATTTGGAAAAGGGGAGGGGGCCCCACCCCCTCCCAGTGCGAAACTTCGATGATTCATGAATGGACATGTTGCGCCTCGAAAAGGGGATGGGGCCCCACCCCCTCCCTGTTAGTCCAAGAGGAAAGGAGGATTTGGAAAAGGAGACAACTAATTACAACGCAAATTAATGATCCTAATCTTATTTTCTAACTATCTAGGTTGGAAAAGGAGTGTTAAAATAACAACAAAGCTATAATTACTTAAAGGTATGTATAATATTTAATGAACTAATTAGAATATAAAATTATCCTAAACTATTTTTAAGTGACAGGTAGTAAATATACACATTTTTAAATTATAATTTCATATCTGTTTTTATTGAATATCCAACAAAATACATTTGATTATGTGCGTGTAGAAAAAATAAGTTCAACCTCGCCAACAATATATGGAATTAAGATGGTTGTCAGTTCCATAAAAACGATTTCAAAATATAATTCGACGAATTGTTTCTCAAGTTTTGTTTCTACCTGACTTTTGAAGTATGTAGATTTAAACTTAATTATCTGACGGATTAACTCCTCATTCGGTGAGTTTATATTTTCAGAGACTAAATAATTGACAATCGTTTCAATTAAAAAATCTTTACATCCTTCTACGTTTTTCAATATTCGTTGCATTCTACTAAACCTTTCATCTACACACACACAATGACATTTTTCAGTCCTTCGAAACTAGACTTCTGAAGAACTATTTCGGGGATATATATCTTTTTCTTCTTGGCCTCCATCTCTGCCTGGTCCGGTCCATTGTTAGTTTCGTCGTTGCGTTCCTTGCCCTCCCGGAGAATTATGGCCTTGTTCCCGTGAGCGGTCGTAAACAGGAGCGTGTATTTACCCAGTTCAATGGTTTGCAAGTATGAAGGTGAATTACCGACACAGTAGTACGATTCTATTATATCCAAGTGATGTTTGAGATTTGTCCAAGTTGCCGAGTCGAAGGTAATTCCACTGCCTGAACTGTTCATAATTTTAATGACCGATTGAAATTTTCCATCCGATTGAACCTCTAGTCCAATTAGAATAGTCTTGGAAAATGAATGATTAAGTCCGTAAACAGTTGGCAGAATCATTTGTTGTGTGGTTCTCTTCATGCAATTTGTAGACATCATGACCAATCGTTTAAGAGCAGCTTTAGTCAGTATTTGCTTAAGAGGTGTTGACTTGGGTTTGATCCTTTTTATTTTTGGTGTTTCAGAAACAGTTTTATTAGTCTGCGTGTCAGACGAAACTTCGATAGTTTGAGTGGCCATGGACTTTGAAAAATCAAAGACTTGCGATGATTCTACCTCTACTGAATCAATGCTAGCTTGCGACATAGTGGCTCGTTCAGATATAAAAACTCAACTGATTCAAAGAGGTTCCTCACATGGTTTTATATATGTGAAATATTTGAGGAGTGGGGATAGCATTCTTTGTTGAGAGGGGAGAACCATATGTGGCGAGTGTGGGAATAACCGTTATGTCACAGATGTGAAGAAAGAATATAATGCTGTATTTCCTAGAAATTACACAATGGACCGGGTGTTTCATATAAATCACACAAGAAACCTACATGTCATTGAAATTGCACAAAAGGATATGTGATGTATGTAAATGACACAAAAGAATTCGTATTTTCCAAGAAAATCACACAAAAGAACACGTGTGTACTATAAATCACACATATTCTTATTTTCCAGGAATTTCACAAAAGATTTTTAACACCTGCATCTCATAAATCACACATGACAATATGTTTTTCTAAAAAGTTAACAAAAGAATATGTGTTGAACACCTGCACACATAAATCACACATGAGACTTCTTAAGTTCTGAAAATTCTAATTTTCCAGGAATTTCACAAAAGAATGTGTATCACACCTGCATCCATGAATCACACATGACATTTGGTATTTTTCCAGGAACATCACAAAAGAATATGTGTTGAACACCTACACCCATAAATCACACATGAGACTTCGTAAGTTCTGAAAATTCCAATTTTCCATGAATTTCACAAAAGAATATGTGTCTCACACCTGCATCCATAAATCACACATGTAATTTGGCATTTTCCAGAAACACCACAAAAGAATATGTTGCTCACACCTGCATACCATAAATTACACATAAGAATCTGCGTTTTCCAAAAATTACATAAAGGTCTACATGGTTCAAAACCGTAGAATGAGTAGGTTTCATTCAGTGTGTAAAGCAATTAAATAACAAAAGCACATGATTTTAGAAACTAACCAATTGTGATGTAAAGTAATAAATTACCTAGGTGGTTATAGAAAAAAATTCGGTGAAAAAATTCAGAAAAAAATCTTAAAGGAGATACTGAAATTTTTCGTTGGAAATGGAAAGTGATTATTGCAAACGCGTGTACAATGCTTTGTGATGCGAGTTACAATACAACAATTTATAATTTTATTAAGGTCACTCAAGGAAAGCAAGAAGAAAAAATGTGTCTTTGAACTCATTGTATTCTAAATTCACTTTATGAAAAAGCGGAAGTACCTGCTGTGAACATTTAGCTACACGATAAAATGTAGACTAAAGCAGTTTTTTTTACTTTGTCTCGTACCTGTTAAAAAGGTAGATCTTTTGAAGACTATAAATTACACCTGATACAATTGAAGATTACGCGATATTCTATAGATTGAAAAAACCCTGTGCAAACACCGTAACTAATGATTCCCAAAACTGATGTATACTAGACAGAGGTTTGGAAAATTTCCTATGAAAAGTTCGACCACCTCGTAAACAGTGTCGATGAACGAATTTCAAAAGCTCACCGGGCACCTCCATAAAAACAGCATAGTACGGTAGGTACCGATGTCTTATTGTCCTAAGAAGTTAACCTCTTTCTAGTTGGTGTCGGAGATGCAGTGGACATGTTTCAAAAGTACGGGGGCGGGGGAGGAGGGATAGATATTTTCTGTTCTTAAATAGTCACCCCTCGATACTAAGGGATCAGTTTTCGCTCAATCGTCTTGAGTGACGTACGCTGAATTTTTAACGTAAAAAGAAAAAACCCGTGAATAAAAATGATCAAAATTGAGGAGTTAGTATATAGCCTGATGGCTATTGCTTATCGCTTGACGGACGCGGAGTGTCTGCTATACCTGCAGAATATTCTGGCAACCTGCGATCCGGATGAGATATTCCGGATATCTCAAATTCTGGTATCCAATAGTGCGCTACGATTAGCATATAATATGTTTGTGGAGCGAAGTGCGGAATCAGCTCGTGATATTTTAGGTATGTGGTTTTCCATATAGTGCTCAAAATTTGTGACGTGTTTTTGTGTTTCTACGAATTTTAATTTTGTTTTTAAATTTATAGTTCGTGCATCGGGTTTGCCGCCTCCCCAAGCACCACCAAATCCGGCGGGCTACTCGCCTGCATATAAGGATGGAGTGGAAATACCCTCTTGTGAGCCTTGGCCCGAAAATGAGGAAATTCACCCCAACGAGCATATGGATGAGGATGAACCACTCATGCGTTGGAGAGATTATGAGGAGGAGGATCGAATTAACGATAATGAATATGCATCAACAAGTAGTGTTATATTCTCCGCATCTACTGTTCCGATAAACCGTAAGTTTTTGAATGAAGTTTTCACAAGTAATTTTAAGATTGTGCAACAATAATTTTTAAAAACATTTCAAAGATTTCCAAAAATTCATAAAGTTCTAAGAATATTTGAATAATTTCATAAAAATATGCATATTTGCCTAAAAATGAATGAATAATTTGGTCGAATTTAGTATAATTTTTTTTTTAATTTTTATTTTTTGTTGAAAAATTAAGTACAATTTTTTACATTTTG
>CAKNYM010039009.1:0-26186 GCA_932195095.1 Andricus curvator
TCAATGAATACATGGGCTAAAAATCAAGCCTGAGGAAGCGCCTTAAAGCCATACCCGCGTGCCAAAAATATGCCAAGGCACTTGCGAGATGGATGAAGAAAGCTGTCATCCCTGGGACGCTTCGTGTCCTCAAGACACACGAGGGTTTCGCCGGCCTATCGTTGTGATTTCATCGTTGCCTATGACCACCCATCTCACGGTTGTGAGACGTGGCCGTGGGTGTGATTTACCGCGGTGCTACTGGGGGCTATTGAGATTTTTTGGATGGCAGTTGCTCTTAGTGGGACCCTGCGGTGGTTGTTTCACTTTTTTTTAAATTATATATATTATATATAAACAGTTTGAATTGTATTCATATTTTTCTATTTATTTTGCTAATATAATTAATTAGTTTTATAAGCAATTGTACTTGTTGCAAATTTTAAACATTTACTGATATTATTTAATAATAATAGTAAAAATAATATTTAAACCTTAATAATTAGCCTTATAATATACTTTTTTATTAATTCATCTAGAAATTTCCTCTCTCTCTCTGAAAAATATATATTTATATATAATTTATTTATAATAAATTATATATATATAAATTAATTAATGTAAAAATTGCATCAAAATAGTTTAGAATTGAAGAAAAACTATTTATTGAATGTATTATTGAAGACTTTTATAATTAGGAATAATTTATTAAAAAGTGATTGACAAGATTAATGAGTGAAAAAATATATTCATATTAATATATAAAACCATTTGAATTTGAAGGTATACAATTTTTTTCATATAAAAGCATTTCAATTTGAAGGCATACAATTTTTTTGAGTAAACGAATTAAAAATATTTCATTTTCATTATAAATCGCTTAATAAATTAAACGTAAAAAAATATATAATATACAGAGTGCACAGTCTTCCTTTTTTTCTTAGTTTCCCCTTTTTTCTGGAAATTCCCCTTTTTTCCCCTATTCTCAAAAAACTTCCCCTTTTCTCTTTAAATATACGACATTTGAAAATACAATATTTGAATTACCCCAAACACACACACACACACAATATATATATATATATATATATATATATATAATTAAAAAATTGAATATTCCAAACTCATCAACTGCAATGTAAAATTTAACAATTTTAAATTCAAAATATTTCCTATTGGTTCAAAAATTATGGCAGTAATATAAAAATTACGAAATTTAAAAAGAAATTTTTTGTGCAGTAACAATTTTGTTGAAAATGTGTAAAAACATGTTTTTTTTATTGATCCCTATGCACACATTCAAAAAAAAAGTTGAATACGTCGAACCTGAAATTTATTCAGCTGGAACCAAAGAAACATGTTATTATTTTGTATTCATGGGAAACATTTTTTTTCGTGGTGTATATATACATACATACATTGATTAGCAGTTCAAACTCGAAAGTTCATTGCCTCACTACCCGATTCGGGTAGTGTTTCTAGGTGGATATTTACTACCAATGTGGGCCCACCACACCCACGACGGGCCAACAGCACGCAGGTATTCCTGAACGGTTACCCATCCAAGTACTAACCGCGCCCAACAATGCTTAACTTCAGTGATCTTACGAGAACTGGTGTTCCCAGCGTGGTATCGCCGTTGGCGATATATATAATATATAATATTGGTGTTATATAACGTTCCAAAATCGCAAAAAAAATGAAATCCCAAAAATCCTAAATCACGACAGAAGTTTTTTTTCGAAAAAGCAAAATGATAAAATGTTTCTTTGGTTCCAGCTGAACAAATTTCAGGTTCGACATATTCAACTTTTTTTTAAATGTGTCACAAGCTGTGACGCTTAATTGATATTTATAACCCTATTTATTATATTATTCATAATTAAGATATTAAAATGTAACGCGAGTATATAAAACTACCCTATGGTCCCGAATCTATGTATGTACCCGGTTGTTGTAACGCACACTAATTACATTCACGCATACATGAAGTATAACGTGCCATGTATAGCGACTAGGTGCTCAGCGAACGCACACTCTTCAATCTCATGTATGCGTGAGATATAACGCGCTATGCGCAAGGGCTGGGGGGACTTCCCGATGGCACAGGGTCCGTACAAATATATGAAAAGCAAAGGCGTTATGATTGGATGAAAACAAAACGTGTATCTATGTGTACCTTTATGGGGCACATTTTATACCATGGCATGTATCACATATACGCACCCCATCAAGATATATAAACCCACTAAATTATTAGAAAAGAGTTCAGTATGATTTTAATTCCGTCGCCGTCGGTTTGACTTTGAATCGCAGCCAATCACTCAGTTAACTCTCACAGTATATTTTTGTCATTGCGCCGTAGTCAGTTCAATTTTGAAACTCAGACAGTCAATCAGTTATTCAATCAGCTAATATAATTTTGATTCGTATGCATGAGTTATAACTCCGTACCACCCTAGAAGTATTTACTTGTTATGTTGAATTGGCTCGAAAATATAATATAGTGTAATTACGCGACACCAATTTTGGATTATCAGTTTGTTTGTGTGTGCATACGTGTGTTTCTGAAATTAGGAACCTATTAGCACCTAGACTTGTCAAATTCTCATTTGTATGAACTATTTCCAAACAATATTAGTGCCACGTCTTAATGTGTAAACAGTCATAGCCGCAACCGAGAACAAGATCAACATCATCCTTGTATCATCATTTGGAATCCTTTGCTAAGGCTCGACCATAAAACTTCCCGCTTAACCCTGGAAACAGTTGCTGACCGACAGACACCCACACTGTTAGAAATGTTTGCAATTATAGTATACACGGACATATTAAATTTCCTATATGTTTACTAAATTCATTACACTTTGTAATTTTAGTATACTTACGTATACTAAATTTCTTTTATGAAGTTATATGTATACTAAATTTATTAAATGTACAGTAAGTATATTTCACGCATATGAATTTCATAGTTTCTGTATACTAAAATTCATCTACGTGTTTACTATATTCAGCTGCGCAAGCGCGTTTCGATTTACGCGGGTCGAGCAACGTCGCCGGTGGCAGGCTCGTATGCCGCTGCATTTGTTTGAGTTCTTTGTAATACTAAAACATTCGGCTTCTTTTTGCGAGGATCTGCGAAGTCTTCTATTTAAAAGGTATGTTCAATTTATTAACGTAAATGTAGCTTAACGATAGGATTATTTGAAAATTAAAACTTTGTTCTTTAATTTCATTTTTCATCTGATCATGTTTACAGATGATGAAGACGGAACCCACGCGAAACGGAACGCGTATACTGAATTTAGTATATGCGTATACTAAATTTCGTATACATGTATACTGAATTTACTATACGCGCATACTAAATGTCATGTAAGTGCATACTAAATTCAGTATATGCATATACTAAATTTACTGTGCGCTGGCATACTAAATTTAATTTCATGTTGTGCATTCTTGCTTCCATTACATGTATACTAAATCTAGTACAGATTTTTCTAACAGTGCAGTATTGACACAGTTTCACCAATAGACGATATTTACTGCAGGACCATCAACGTGTTACTTGAATGTAAAACATTTCCGGATCCACAAACATTAAGTATTGACACAGTTTCCTACAGGGTTCTTCATTATATTCTACTCAAGATATTACACGAAGGACGATATTTGGCAACCCACGGACTGTTTAACATATTTACCTCGATCTTTTAAGGGACATTTACGAATCCTCCAATCTACATAAGTACTCAATCATCATAATTAATTATGAATCACTTATTCGATCAATTACGAAACTTACCTTGCCTGTATTGTTCAAGGTGGAGCCAATCTGTGGAATTTATCGAACTGCAGCTCTGACTAGTTGATTTCCAAAGACGATCACTTTTATTGTAACTTCTAAATAAATTCCTATCATTATTCAAATTAATACCTCTCATTGGTTTTCCTCATCCCGCATTGAAATTCTTTACTTAACCATAGGTTTAGGAATTTCTTGCAAAACGAGGAATTTAGGGAAGAGTATAAGGGTTTAGTTAGCTAGTTACGACGTAACAAATGTGTGCATAGGACTCAATAAAAAAATATATGTTTTTACACATTTTCAAAAAAATTGTTACTGCGCAAAAAATTTATTTTTAAATTTCGTAATTTTTATATTATTGTTCACTAGTAAAAGCTATATATATAACAAATTCGTCATAATTTCTGAACCCGTAGGAAATATTTTGAATTTAAAATCGTTAAATTTTACATTGCAGTTGATGAACTTGGAATATTCCATTTTTTTATTATATATATATATATATATATATATATATATATATATATATATATACATATATATTTTTTTTTGTGATGTTATGGGGGTAATTCAAATATTGTATTTTTAAATGTCGTATATTTAAAGAGAAAAGGGGAAAAAGGGGAAGTATTTTGAGAATAGGGGGAAAAGGGGAAACTAAGAAAAAAAGGAAGACTGTGCGCTCTGTATATTATATATATTTTTACGTTTAATTTATTAAGCGATTTATAATGAAAATGAAATTAAATATTTTTAATTCGTTTACTTAAAAAAATTGTATGCCTTCAAATTCAAATGCTTTTATATGAAAAAAATGGTATACCTTCAAATTCAAATGCTTTTATATATTAATATGAATATATTTTTTCACTCATTAATCTTGTCAATCAATTTTTAATCAATTATTCCTTTCAATATTTTTCAGCGAGAGAGGAAATTTCTAGATGAATTATTAAAAAAGTATATTATAAGGCTAATTATTAAGGTTTAAATATTATTTGTACTATTATTGATTAAATAATATCAGTAAATGTTTAAAATTTGTAACAATTACAATTGTTTATAAAATTAATTAATGACATTAGCAAAATAAATAGAAAAATATGAATACAATTCAAACTGTTTTCAAAATACTCATCTTTATATTCAATTTTCCTAATAATAAATTACATGTTTTCATGAATTTTTTATTATTAATATTTAAAGCTGCGCTTATTGTTAATGAAAACTATGCACTTCTTTTATTTTTATAAAAATGATCAAGTTTTAAGTGAATTTTAGTATTTTTGCTATACATAACAATGCAAAAACAGCACTACCTGATCGGAGCGCCATCTATTGGATTTATTTGAACTATGATACCCCTCCGGATGCTAAGAGAACAACTACCGCATACACATACACGGGCGATGCATAGGGCTGGTTTATTATCTAGGCCAGGGGTCTCCAAACGTAGATCCTGTATCTACTTGGGATCCCAGGCCAGTAGCTCGGATCTACTCCGCTCTGACCCAGAACTGTCAAAATCCTTTACCTGATTCGAGCCGCTTGGAACCCTTTAAAAAAAAGGGTCCTCCATGTTCAAATTTCACAAACTGAGCCCTTCCAACAAGGATTTTTTTCCGAAAGGTCATAAATTTTCTCTCAGTTTCCCTTCGAAAAAAAAAATGGTAGATCTTGAAAAAGGTCGTGCGATCCTGGGTCACGCTGCACCTGTGGATTGTGGAGACCCCTGATCTAGGCGAAAGTGAAACATAGCAGGAAATAAAAGAGCTGCGTCAAGAATAAAACTCACGTGTTTGGCGTTTCATTCCTCGATTTGGCAGCGGCGCCGCGTGGTGGCAGAAGACTATCGCCTTCACACCTAATCTCAAAATCTAAGAATAATATTTTCTTGCGTGTACTTTTTAATTACATATATTGGAAAAAATATCGTGTGCAACACGGGAGCAACCTGATTTTGACTTACGTGACTCACGCTTGTCAAAATCACTCTGTTTGCTACCTTTTGCACAATATATTATTTTTTAACTGATAATGTGATTTTTCAATTTTTAGTTGAAATTTTTTTTTTGTAGAAAACTAATCGTGTTGGCTCAAAATTCACGAAAAAAAGTGGATAGTTAGATTCACTTTTATGTATTGTTAACTTGAAGTTCACTTGTTCGCATTGTACAAGAAACAATTCAAATAGTTTTTGATACTGAATGAGATAGTGATCTCAAAATATATAAAACCTAAAGGCAGCATTACTACTTCAAATTGTAAAAAGAAATATTACTAGAACAAGTAGCTTCAATAACTTGCCTAATCATCGGCCATTCAAAAAGTCTTTGTCCAGGTAATTAATGTTTTTAAAAAATTAATGGTCCCTAAGACGCTTCTCTTACTATGCTAACTAGACAAGAGGCCTGGGTTGAGTCGCTCCCTTAGTGCAGGGATAACACCTACCTGCTTGAAGTAGAGGCACGCAAAGTTTCTTAATGCAAAGGTACAAGTGTACGAATACGGATTTTTCCGGTTGTGAGAGATTTACTCTTAGTTGAAATTTATGATTAGGGTCAAAATTCCCTGTTAAATAGAGAAATATTCTCAGGACTTACTCTCCAAGCTTAGCCCCTTTCTTAACCAGGTTGGAGAATAAATTCTCGCCTGCTTATAAGAAGCTAAGGGTTTGATGAGTAAGTTATCGATGATAAAATCTAACTCCTTCAACTGGTTTACACAGTTAACTGTGCTCCACTCTTCAGTTAGGCTAATGTAATTCTAAGTTTGACAATAGTTCTCTCTCGGATATTGGACAATTTGCCAAAAGGTTAAAGTTTTATTTTAGAACTCGTAAAATATTTATCTCAGAAAATCTCCGTTTAAAACTCAGAATATTTCCCGCAGAAAATAGAAAGTTGAAGCCTTGAATGGCACGCACAACTATTCAAGAAGATGGACCTCTTGTGAACAGGGTGGGGAAATGTAATTTCCGTCCTATCCTAGAGGGTCTTCCTTTTTAAGAGAGAATTTGAGGACTTAGGTTTTTAGGCCTAAGAACACAAATTATCCCAAGTTCTTGGGGAGAAGTACTAGGCAAGAATGGAGAAGAGAGTTCTCCAGCTTCCCTTGAGGTACTCCCCAAGATTTGTTGCGTTTGCCACGCAACACCCCCAACTGCCGGTTTCGGCTTGCGTAACGCTTTTTATGGAAGCGTTACACTTTAGACTCCCACTATTCGCGTCCTAGTAGTAAGTGGGAGCATGACCCAATAAATGTATTGGATCATGGGTGGTGGGAGGCCTCGGAGTCTGCGCTTTTCTGTTGCTCCTCTGTGATGCAACAGAATGTTCCCTTTTCAAGCAAGTAAAGTGTTTTGCCTACAGCAAGGCTCTATCCCTGTAACCCACTGGTTACAATATATATATCCTCAGGGTGCACGAGGCTTTTGCCGGATCGTCGTATTGACTTCGTCGCAGACTGTAACCACCTATCTCACGGTCGCGAGACGTGGTTACAGCTGAAATTTTACCGCGATTTCGCTGGGAGCGGGTGGAATTTTTCAGATTAGCACCCGCTCCCAACGAAATCCTGCGGTTGTCCTTATGACAAACTTTTAACTATATATATTATAAAGTAGAACCTATTTTATAATGAGATAATTATTATAAATAAACATAGTGAATAACTCTACTTTATACTTCAATACAGTTTTTTTGTTTTGTACAAAATTTTCAGAATTTATCAATATTCTGAAGAATTATATGAAAAAGAATACTTTTTTTATATTATTTCTACTATGGAATTTTCTGCTTATGATATTTTTAATTTCTTATAACACTAAAAATGATTAGGATCGTACTTGATTAAGCCATCCAGGTTCAAATATTATATTATTTGGAAGAACTTTTTCTAGACGAATAATGCACTGTTTTCGACGTATCATTTTTTTACACAATAATTAAAAAATAATTTGTAATAAAATTTTATCATTTAATGAAAAAAAAATATATTTTCTCATTTTTTTCTGATTTTTAACAACAATAAAATCTACCATACTACTGTGATATCGCGATCTTTAATATTAATTTCTCGGAACCGAATAATTTTTTTGTATTAAACAGTTTTATTCTAATTCAGCATCCCCATATCTCATTAGAAAAATTTTATTTTTGCAAAAAATTTAAATTTGAATCACTATTTAACGTTTGTCTCATCTTAAAATAGTGATTTCGATTTTGCATTTGATATATTCTTACGATGTTTAAACTATTTTTATTTATAAATCAGTTATGTGAATGAATCTTGCGTTTTAAATAAAGTGAGATGATAATAAAATCAAATTAAAAATTCCAAAATTTTCATTCGAAAACATGTTTTCAAGTCTTAGTTTTCAATAATACAAAATATGTAGGTATTTTTTAAAAAATTTTAATTTTAATCATTTTATAATAATACATATAAATTACTAATAATATATTTACTGTGTGAGTTAATACTTCTAAGCAAAATATTTTTCCCAAGCTCCTTACAAAATATTAGATATCATCTGTAAGAGATTAATTAAAAAATTTTAATTAAACATTTATTATCATTTCTTAGCTTTACCGAGAGTTTGTCAGAAACATCTAAGCGGTTCCGTGACTCACTTGACTAACGCGTGCGCTAGATTTAGGTTTTAGAACAGGTTTTAGGTAGTTAGGTGGGGTTCGATTCCCCGGCGGGGGCGATTTTTCAAAGCGTTTGAGCGTGCGATCATATATGTAAGACTCGGTGCGTGCAATTGTGTGAGAAGAATCGTAAATTAAGTGCAGTAATCATAAATGAAATAATTTTTTGCTTTTCAAATCGATCGACATTTTACATTATTTTTGTTGTCGAAAGTTTCGAGCTAATCCATTTATAAATCGTGTATAGAATGCGTGCAGAGCATATATACTTATACATATACGGAGAAAAATGGATGGTCAAAGTTAGAGCGTCAAAATTGGGAGTCAGAGAGACTCTTATTTGATGGCCAGTCTGAGCGTTGTAAGAAGATCAGACTCACTATCAGGGATAATCGAAGTATCCTTTAGGGATGGTAAATACGATTATCTTGTTTTCACTCATTTCGACCATCCACGGAAGAGCAAATGACCCATCGCGGAGGGCCAACCTGATTAGTTACCATTGGCGTGTTTATTTAAAATGAATAAATGTGTAAGTCAAATGTTCACAACAAATAATGAATGTGAAGTGCATAAGAATATCTTGTGAGCAAAGAATTATTTTTAATAACTTTACTCTTATTATTTGCTGTTTGAAATTGCTTTTCACATATCATCATTTCAAATTAGCGTGCCAACCTCAACCAATCCGATTGGTTCAGAGCAATTTCGGAGTGAGTGAATGTCATTGAGCCGCTCAGCGTCCCATTTGCTGATTATTAAACTTAAACATATTTTTAACAATTTTAAACTGCTTTTTGATATTTCGAATATGCGCAGGGAGTGAAGTGCATAAGAAAGAACGTAAAATTTGATGCTTCCAAGGGATTTAGGATAAAGGCGTAACTGGAAAATCAGCTATAAATTTGTTGTCACCGTGTCGTTTCAAACTGAAAACGTGCAAAAAATTTCAGCATTCATTGATGATGCAGAAAGTAACGAGATGTGGGATATTGGTTTTTGAATTCACTTCAATATTTGAAATCTTACAATTCAGTGTGACAGCGTGCCGTGTCCTTAGCCTTTCGTGCTTCCAAAAATATATTGTCGACGTTCACTGTTATTGCATATCAAATTATGTCTCATACACCTCACTCTGCACAAAGAATAAAAAATGCTTTCAGAATTCATATATTTCATATAAATTTTCAGGTTTTATAGGTTCCACTTACTTTTATAATTCCCAGTCTCTTATAAGAGAGAGACTGAAATAAGTAGGAAAAGGACAAGAAATATAGAAAATGTAGGATAATCAAATAGACCTCCTAAGATAGCCAGGTCGACTGTCCGAGGAGATCAAGTCGACTATCTGATATGACCAAATCAACCTTATATGATGAGCGATTCGACCCTTTATAATGATCAGTTCCGCCATCTCTCATGATCGGTTCGACTCTCTATGACGCTTGAGGCGACCGTCCAAGATGACCAAGTCGAAACTCTGAGATGATCGATTTAAACCTCTTGTTTTAATCTTCTAGAGATAGTCACTTTAGCCATCTTCAAGGGCTGCCCTATAGTTGACCCTGCAATATAGTCTGTCTGCACATCTAGATGGCCAAAATGACCTTCCATTTTTCTCCGTGTATATGCGTTACAATGCGAAATCGACAAAGTTACTCTTCACAGAAGTCAGGCTTCCTACACGAAATAGTAACTCTTCTTCTCGCTGTGAGTGTGGACGGTTACCAGGTGGTGTAGTGCATCCTACTATTTGAAATTGTTCATCCTACTCTTTTAAAAAGTCAGTTTAACTTACCTGAACACAAAATAGTAATTTTGACAAAATTCACAGACGAAAAGCTGCGTTTCAATTTAGAATAGTTAGAACTACTGATTTAGAGCGTTCTTCTAACGATCCACTCTTTTCCGTGTTTGCGGAGAAAAATACTCTTAGTTGGTTAAGAATTCATCTTCTTGGGTTGAGAATTAAAATGTTTTACAGAAACTTAATCTTTTGGTTTCAAAGTTTAACAATTTAAATTTTTTCTTTTCTGACTAAGAAATCTGTACTTGTTGAAAATTTGTCTTTTTTGTCGGAAAATTCATCATTTTCGTTAAAAATGTATGTCTTTGGTTCAAAATTTAACTAATTTGTTGAAAAGTCTTTTTTTCCGTTAAAAATTAATTTCTTTGTACTGAAAGTTTAACATTTCCATTTCGGTTGAAAATTAATCTTTTTTAGATAAAAATTCGTCTTTTTTGGTAGAAAACTAATCTTCTTGGTTTAAAATTTCCCGAGAAAATTTCTCTTATTCAGTTGAAAATTCATATTCTCGTGTTAAAAATTTAACTGTTTTACAGAAACTTCGTCCTTTGGCTTCAAAGTTTAACAATTCGTATTTGCATTTATTCAAAATTCGACCTTTTAAACTCCCGGTACCAGTTAATGTCGCTTGGCTGTCCGAGCAGATCGTTATCTGCCTGCAAGCTGCGTTTTCTTATATTAATGTCTTAGCACACCGAAGGACGGCCAAGACCTTCGCCTGAAAGACAGTAGCATGTCGCCCAAGCGGGATCCCTATTCCTGTTTGAGATGCAGGCGTGGAAAGTTTTGGCGAATTTGAAGCGTTTTGTTATTTTATCTTGCCTCATCTCTAGAATCGGCAGTCTGCTGATGTCGCTTGGGAGCCTATTGTGTCTAGTTCCGCGAGTCCATCTATTTATTCTTGCCAGGCGGCCCATCGCTTGAGCCGCTTCTTCATCTTCGACAAACTCACCATTATCAAGCCATATTAGCCCGAGGCGAGCTTCCGGTTTTTTTGCCAGGATCTTGTGGAGCCTCCCTGTTTCCGGACTGTTCTTGGATTCCTTGCAGAAGCCCCTCCAGGCCTCCAGTCTGAAGGCAATTTAGTTCTGTTCGCACTGTTACACAAAGCTCTTGTCTTTTTACGTAGTTTCTCCAGGTGGGTGCTCCACCATTCTGCTCCTTTCCTAGACTTAATTGTGCTTGTAGCGTAATTTTTCTCATATGATATAGTCAGAGACCTTCGAATAAAATCCGCGGCATGCTCTAACTCATCTATGGTACCATAGCTTATTATGTATTCTACACGCCTGCCCTTGAGTTCCTGTTTATAAGAGTCTCAAAGTGTATTTATGGGGGTTATGATCTTTAAAACCATCGGTTTTCCTAGGGTTAACCGGAACAAGATATATTTGTGATCCGTGAGAGACTCCGCATCGGATACTCTTTGGCCTACTACCTTGCTCCTTAGTACATTCAAGCATAGAGAGAAATCGAGAACCTCACTCCTGTTTTCAATCTGGAATGTGAGAGTATCACAGCATCACAGCCAAACAGCAGAGGAATCCTGTTCTCCTGGCAGTGCCGAATTAGAGTCTACACCTTTTTGGGAGGCGAAGGTCCCTCAGCATCGCCCGGGAAGTAGGCCGAGGCGATGAACATCTCTAGGCTTTCTCCGCTTTTGTCCCTGAGTCTCACCCACGGTGATTCATAAGAATCACGATGAGATCCATGGAACAGAGCCTAGGCACTAAGATCGCAACCATACCCTTGATGGCTATGCATACCTTCAGTGTTTTTCCGCGCGGTCCCTTATACAGGGTGTCCCAGACTCAAGTGCCCGAAGATGTTGAGTTATTAAATATTGAAGCTGAACCAATCAGGAGCACGGTATAAACAGTCGTGCGTACGTGAGCATGATTTGAAAGCAGTGTTATTGAAGTGAGCGCTGAGGTGGGGTTAGCGAGGAGAGAACAGCAGTCACTACAGTACGTTGCACTTTCGCTCACGTACACACGACTGTTTATATCGCGTTTCTGATTGGTCCAGCTTGAATATTTAATAACTCAAAAACTAAAACTTCAACTGATTTTTGGAAAAGGAATTTTGGATTTATTTTTGTTATGTTTATACAGCCATATAAGTCCGGACACTTGAGTCTGGGACAACTCGTATATGGAGCGACACCCTGGTTAGAACCGCCGAGGCGCCTTTGCTGTAGTGCAAATTTATCTGCATTATGGGGATTCCCGTCTCAGGCATTGAAAGGTAAATTCGGGGCACCTCCGGACGCTTCTGGTCTCCCAATGGATCTCAGTGGGGCTCCCGGAAGGTGACCTTACTCGTCCCTAGATAGGTTCGGTAATCCAGAGCCGCAAGGGCTCTGATTGAGAATTCTGGAAAAGCAACAACTAGAATGTAGCCTCTCCCCTTCGGCCTGGATCCCTGCTAAGGCGCCCCAGAACGGTCAAAGGATCCAAGGGGGTACCGGGAATCAATACGGTCGCTCTGCTATACGTTTGCGGACACTCCGACCCCTTGATCTCCAGGTTTAGTCCCTCCTTGAGCATAAACGTTGGAATTCTCTCTACTATACAGTCCCGCGACCATATGTCTGCGGCCTCTACTACGATGGCCCCTGACCTAATGAACATATCGTTGAATCTAGGGGCGCGCTCCTCGCGGGGTAGCACGTCCATCAGGGCATTGTTAGCCATCTGCGCGAAAGTGAGGCCCTGTCTATCGAGGGCCTTCTGACGTTTCATCTCCCTGTTTGGGGAAGTTTCTCTGGGGCCATTCTTCTTCTTTCCTGTAGAACAAGCCTGAGAAATTGCTGCAGGTGAAGTTTCCGCAGCCACTGCCCCCTGCGGGAGCCTTGGCTGCTGTTTGGGAGCCGCGCTTTACGGTCTGTCTTTCTTTGCGCTCCGCTACGTTGCCGCTTCGTTACGGTGAGTTTCGTTAGCTGTTCTCCCACCTTATCAAAAAGATTGTCGTTATCGTTGTCAGAAGTTCGCACCGCTCGTGGGGGATGGCCCCCTGACGGGCCGTCCACCTTCGACGGTGGGTTAAAAGGGGGTTTCGGAACGAGTCCCTTATTGTTTTTGTTTTGTTTTATTTTTCGTGTTTCGCTCATTTTGGACCCACGAGAAGCTAGAGAAATAAGAAACACCACATGCAGAGCCCCGATTGCAGGGGGTGGGTCTAGATACTATGGGATTCGACCTGGTGTCCCAAAGTCTCCGTTAAGACACTTTGTTTGTGACCTGGGCTTGTCCGTCTCTACTGAGGGGGCAGGCCGGGATGTTTAATGATTTGTTAACCTTGGTGCCATTCAGCCCTTGACACGGCTATCACATCGTAGCTTGGGAGCATGAGAAATCGCGCCCTTGATATTCCAGAAGGCTTTACTATTACCCCCTGGAAGGATCGCTTCTTAGTTTAGGTCCCATAGACATGAGTGCGTTAGTTCCCCAGAGTAGCTACACCTCGTGATGCAGCCTCTTTGGTTCACCTCTTCCAGATCTATAGTCCGATGAGACCCTTAAGCCCTCCCACCAGCTACAAGGTCCCGCAATCCCTAGGGAGAGAACAACCAACGGATTTTACTCTTTAATTTTCGCTTTCAATTTCCCATATTCTCCTAACATTTTCGGGGCGTTGTTGTATGACTGACCAAGAGAATTCTGAATTTCAACATCCAAGACTGCAAAAATTTTAAGAACCGCGGATTCTAATTCTTTAGTGGTATGATTCTTAGTTTAAAAGACCTGAATAAACCATTCAACAGGCGTACCAGTCGAAAAAACTTATCTTAAAATAAAAGTAATTTGATCAGTATGTGATATATTGGGGCTAGAGTCAATGCTGACTGCATAGAATTTGTTTAGCTCTACTTCTGAAACTATATGAGCTACAAGATAATCATAAATCAGTGCAGCAAATTTATTATAAGTAGTCTTTGAAAGATATGAAACACGGCCTGTACCTTCATTACAAAAATCTTGAATATTCTCTTTTAAAAACGATCGTATACCGAGATTAGCTCTATTAGGTCTGTTTGTCGTACCGCCCGGGTAAAAATATTTGGCCAGCCATTTGTAGGAAAAAGGTAGATACCCTGGGACCAAACAGTTGACATATGCTGAGATTTTCACCCGGGCGAGTACAGTGCTTCTTAATACACATTCTTTCACGATTGTCATTACTGTTTTCATGTGAATCTAACAATTTTGATGCATTTTTCCAATCATCAAAGCCTAAGGATAGGGCTGACAATTAATTTTTGGTACACATATTACTGATCCCCGCGATTTGGATATACAAGAGCCATCTTCGTTCATTTATGTCTCTATTGGGAAGTTTCTTGAAAAAAATAATTTCGGAAAATACCACGAACGAGAAACGAAAGTACGTTTAGAACGTTTTGAGTGACGTCCGTCTTAGGTAGATTCCTCAAAATGATATCCGTTACTTTTGGCGTTAATGTATTGCTCTACCAAATGAAAAATTTTATCTGAGGAAGGTTGATACTTGGACCTTAGAAGGTACATGCAGGTAAGGTTTTGGTGGAACTAAGTACATGTATTTGCTTCCAGGCCTATTGGTGAAGACCAGGATATGAACCAATGAGCGCGTAATAATTTCCTGAGATACCATGAAGTGAGCCCCAAGTGTGTGTTGCCTAATTCTAGCTAATGCGGCAGTTATACGCCTGTTGGGTAGCTACGACAGCGCCACCAATTTGGAACTATTGGGAAGAAATTTGAATTTCAATTCAATATTAAAGAAAAATCTTATAGTAAACAATTAGTTTTAAACCGAAGATTAACATTTTTTATTAAAATGAATTGATATTCACTGCTTTTTTCATAAACGTTGCCCAAATAACTTCGAGATACCCAATAGTTCGCGTGTCAGATGGCGCTGTTGTCAAAGTCACAGTACAGAGGGTCCATAGACAGTGTGGTAACCTAGCCGGATGCCGCCATTTTGAGAAGGGATGCCACCATTTTAAGTTGAGGTTTTCTATAGTATAGTATACTGTTTATCTATAGTATATGTATAAGAAAACTGAGCGAATCAGCAAGAATGACACTAGGTTGCCACACTGTCTCTGGACCCTCTGTAAGTCACAGAGGTATCCTACAGGCGTATTGTACCTTAGCTATCCGAGCATATCTATATATAGAATATCTGCCTACCACCAGTGTTTCCTTTTATTAATGACTTAGTGCAGTGAAGGACGGACAGGATATCTGCCTGTAAGACTGTGGCATCCCGCTCAAGCGGGATGCCTATCCCCCTCTTTCCTTTGCTGTCATAGATTCCTGCTTCTGTCCCCTCTCTCCTTTTCAGCAATCTGTGTACAATATGTCCCCTTGGAGGGGCCCGTTACAATTTGATTTTCGCATATCCTTACTTGGGATGCGAACGCGTAAAGTCTTTGTGAAGTTAAAGCGTTTTGTTGTTTTATCTTGCCTTATTTCTAGAATCTGTACTGTACTGATGTCACTTAGAAGCCTAGTGTGTTTAGTCGCACAAGTCCACCTCTTTGCTCTTGCCAGCCCGCCCATCGCGTGAGCCACTCATGCGGTTATCGCTACGTGTAGGGGCTCTTTACAATGCATGTATCCTATTGCCGCTGTGGTAGCAGTCATCATTGCTCCCGTCAATCCCCTAAACGCTAGATTTAGTAATCCTCGGAGCCTGTCCTGCATCTTTTTGAGTTTCACTCGTGACCACCAAACCACGGCCGCGTATAGGATACTTGATTTGAGGACAGCGGAGTAGAGCCATTCAATAATATTTAGCCCTAGACCCCACGTCAAACGAGAGGCTCTTCTGTAAATCCAAAATGTCATGACAAACTTCCTGTATTTTGTCTCAAGATGCTCTCGCCCAGTTCAATTTGCTATCTAGGATTACTCCTAGGTATTTAACTGAGTCTGGGATTATCAGCCTCTTACCACGGAATGCAGAGGCGGACATTTTCGTAACTTTGTACTTTGTCGTGAAAATTACCAGGTTGGTCTTTCGCCGATTTACCGAGAGCCCTCAGCTGTCGCATCAGAGCTCTACGATGCGCAGCGCCTACCTCGTAAAACTTATCAACCTTTCCAGATGGCCGCCCTGACTATACTACAAAAACATCCGTTTATCCTTGGGTATAATACCCTTCTTTATTTAGCCTACGAAAGAGGCCGTCTACTTCTACTACAATGTACCACAGGAGGGGTGACAGTACATGCCCTCCCCCCCTTCCAGCATTCCCGCGCTGCGCCATTCCCCTGACTAGGCCTTCTCCCCATCTGGCTGCAAGTCGCCTTCGGCCAGCGGGCTTCTCTCTCACCTAAAATCACTGTGGCATCTTTTCTCGGATTAATAAATCCGAGGTAACTAATTCTAGGTCCCAGTGTAGTTACATATTCTGCATTGAAAAGCTTTGTTTGATTACGTTTTTATAAATATACTTATAATATCCGCATTAAATCTATACTAAATTATTTAACATAAGTTATTTATACAGTAAGAAGTAAATTAATGTAGACCAATAAATTTATTTTTAAATATGTGTGTAATGTGTATTATGTCATGTATTACAGTTCTTATATTGAGTAAAGTTATGTGCTTGTAACTTGATAACATAGGCATCTTCTAAGTACACCAGAGATTCGTTTCAAATGATTAACTATAGTTGAAGCAAAATATCCAAGCATCATGCTGAGAGAAATTATTTCATTGCTAAATATATTCATTTTCTTGTTTCAAGAACATTGAAATTGTTTGAAGTAAAATAGTAGTCAAAATAAGTAGATGAATCTACTTGGATCAAGAAACATGGAATTAAAGCTTTAGTTATATTGTCAATATAATATTCTTAATTCAATATTTTATTACATTTCACGTAAGTAAGTATAATGGAACAAATTAATTTTTTCAATATACATATATTTTATTCAAGTAATTGTCCTGATTCCCTTATTTTCTTGATTCAATAAAATCGATTCCTTGTAAAAATGAAATGCTGCCTTCTTTGAGGGCGTTGGAACCAGGACTCAAATTTAAAATTAAATTGCCTCATTTTACTCCATTAATACTGGAATTAGTTTTTGTGCTAAAATTTTTTTTTTAATGCTAAGGTTAGAATAAAAAAAACCTTTTATACGAAAAGTATTGGAATTAAGGAATTTTTCACTCCAAATACACATTTGATTGAAAACAAGAATAGGCCCTAATTATCTAAAAAAGATGTAATTCTTGTATTTATGGAGAAAAATGAAGCAATTCTATTTTGAGTTTGGTTCCTAGTTCCAACGCCCTTCAAGTACAACAGGGCTCACCACTTTCAGCAGGTGCTGACTGCCACAACAAGTGTATGACTGTCCCCAAGTTTTTCTGTCATTTTCTTCTTCGCTTTCCAGGAATCCTGAAAAGGGTACGGTCGTTACGGACACGGCTCGCTGCGGCTAATTGTTCACACCGAAGGGTCTGATTTTTTTCTACTTGAATTCACAATACATTTCATTTTTTAATTTCAAACTGTAATTTGCCGTGAAGGATTAGGGACTAGTCGAAGGACAAGTTCGACGAAAATTTATGAGGGCCTGTTTGACCTAGTCTCGTGACTGCAATTGGCAGTCGTTGCAGTCGCTGACTGCCTTCTGGAGAGCCCTGAAGTACAATCAGCCAAGTAATTCAGCCTGTTTTATTTAATGCAGATTTTTCCGTGCATTTTTTATTATATCCCCAGAAATCTGATTGTCGGTATCCCCAATCTTTTCCTGACCCGTACCAAAAACAACCAAAATTCGCAACTGAACCTACACAACATCGTTGTCCATAATGTCCAACAATTTACACAACATCTTCCATTTGTTGCTTGGTGGCACTTCCTCAAAAGCATCAAGTAAAATATTCTCATATTTGTCAACTCGTCTTTCTTGAAGAAATTGCTCGTTGGTTATTGGTAGTGTTCTCATCGATGATTCCTTTAACACTGTTTCTCCCATCAATAATTTAGTCAGATTTTGCGCCTTGTTACTTAACACATCCAACGATGCAGCAGCATCCTCTAGTCTCTCCTCCTCCAACAAGTTTCCAGGCTCGTCATCAGCATGAGCAGTCTGACAAAGGAAATTTTATAATTCCTCGGCATAACACTCTTCATTCTGGAAATTTTTCATTCCACAAACTAATGCAGGAAAAGTGATTTCTCTGCACAGATGGTTCCGCTCGTTGAAGGAGTATTAAAGTCCCCTGGAATTTTTGTTATATTCATTACAAGTTTCATGCATGTCATTACACACAATATTACAGTATTCACTGTACATTAAACAAAAACACTAACGTTATAATAACAATCATTTAAACGGTGGTCAACTTATACCTTCATCGTAATCAGAATCTTCGTCTTCGTCGTATTGGAACTCCATTTCGTCCTCAATTTCCATTTGCTTGGCATCTATTTTAGAGGAGAACCCGTCATTGCTCACAGTCCTAAAGTACGAATTAGAGACAAGATATATTAACTCTTTTCATTACAATTATTGGAAAGAAATGAAACATACGGTCTGTTAAGAATGCGAGTTTCTAGAAACATCACCGTAGGATAATACTCATATTCATACAGATAAAGACAAACAAAAATAGCCAATAATTTTCATTTTTCTTTCCCCATTAAATGTCAGAGTTTTGTATGTTAATGAGTCTGAAACTAATATGACGGTACATTTTGTATGCCTTACAGACCTAAAAATCTCATAAAAAGTTAGAAAATTCGACAGGTTTTAACAACAGCAGAACCTTGGAGCATAGTTTTCCGCTGCAACAATAATAGAAAAAATCTGAAAAAATTCATAAAGGTACTTTAAACATTTCTCAGCCAATTACCGTTGGAAAATTTTCAAAATATTACAAATTCTTTTTTTTTAAATAAATATGCAGCCATGTTATTTTCAGTTCTTATTAGGATAATGAAGTCAGATAATTTCTAGGGAGATGAGAAAAAATAAGTACAAACTTTTGGAAAATTGCGGACAATTACAGGCGCGGATCCAGAGCGGGCCACGGCGGCTTGCCCCCCCCCCCCCCCAAAAAAAAAAACCCAGACTTGAATTTTTCAAATGAGATAATTGAAGTTTACTATCCCAGCAAAAAGAAACTAATTCGGGAGGATTGCGGCGAATTCACATGTTTAAATTCGCCCGAATTCTGCTTTCTGATTCGTTGAAACGAACTGAGGCCAGCGCGAATTGAATGCCTTTCAATTTGCCTTAATTTGTGGTCAAGGTCGTTTAAAAAAAAATTAATATAAATTGCATGCCTCGAATCTCGAACCAGCGATCCCAAGTGTATAAGTCCAGAGGACACCACTGAGCTACGGGAATCATTAATATATATTTACAACAGATCCTATATGCCCCTGCGCGTTAGTTATACCTTAAGAATTCGATTCAATAGGCCAGTTTTTAACTGTATTCGTGCTGGTGAATTCTGGCGAATTGAAGCTTGACTTAAAATCTCGCGGAATAAAATGAATTGACCGACACTGAAATTAATTCGTATTGACACTTTCAAATGAATAAGGTCCCCTAAAAAATTTTCGCTGAATTCAGACGAATAGGATATTTGAAGACTATATTACTCGTCACGAATTTACACACATAAAAAGCAAGCAAATTGCTGTCACGATTACTGGGACTAAGGTCACGATTACTGGGATGTTGACCTTAACTGCATGAATTAAAGAATGGAAAAATTAGTTTAATTATAAAAAAAACTAAAATGTAAAGTATATTACCACACCACCAAGTACCATACCACGTTGAAAAAACCAGTTCTCGTCGGATCACTGAAGTTAAGCAGAGTTGGGCGCGCTTAGTACTTGGATGGGTGACCATTCGAGAATACTGCATGCTGTTGGCACATCGTGGGTGTGGTGAGCCTACACTGGTAGTTATTTACTACAAGAAACTATCCACCTAGAAACACTACCCGAATCGGGTAGTGTCACGCCTACCCTGAAAGGGAAATGGCTTAATGGTATACAAACAAAGTGTCTCAAAAAAAAGGCATGTCCACTGCGCGCACGATATCTCCAGTCAGCATCATCTGAAACAAATAAATCAGAAATTTTCTTCATTAGTATGACCATAGCTCTGGAGTGACGAGGCGGATTTTTTTTTATTTTGCAAAATAACAAAATGGCGACAGTTTAAATAAGAAATTTCCAAAAATCGTGTTTTTTTGCTCTTTTTTTGTTAATTTAACAATGATAAAATTTTGAAACCCGCTTCGTCACTTTGTAGATATTTATATTAAGAATAAACCTAGAAAATTGTAAAGTAATCGTTTGAAAACTTTTTGAGAAATCGTGCGTGCAGTGCGCAAAAACGTTGTTCCGAGAAAAACGCGTTTAAAGTTTTCGGAACATAAAAATTGTAAGAAAAAGTTACTTACACTTAATCAGCGATGCCTGCTCCATATAATATTCCTTCTGCTTGTATGAATGAATCCTCCTGATTTGATCATCTTTTTCACTTTATATCTAATATTTTCACTAAACGAAACTGCACAAAATGAAACAATGCTACGATTTTTACAAGCACTCAGCTCTCTACGCGCTTTTGCTCCAAGCTCTCAAAAGTATAGAAAGACTCCGAATTTCTGTGTGAAATTTTGATAAGATATTTCTGAATATATAACCTATCGAAAAATGTAAAGAAAAAAAAAATCGATTTTTCAAAAGTGAGATAGTAGAATGACCCCTTAAAAAGAAGTCAAGAACTTCGAAGAAAGCTTACTATTTTGAAATTTATCAATATTTTTAAAACCATTAAAATGTTTTTACTGTATTGAATAGCAATTTCACAGAAAAAACAAAGTGTGAATCTAACGCTAATTTCAGCGTACCATTTCCCTGCAACAAAAATTAGTCTTGGTAGTGTGAATGGTAGGGGAGCGGCGGCTAATGTGGCGCGTTCGAGTTTTTGAATATTAACACATTTTCTGCTTGTGGAGGTAGTTTCATTACATGTATATATGTTTTCAACGTTACATTATTAAAAAATTGGGATAATCAAATTGATTGCCTGACTTTTATGACGAAAAGTTAGTTTTGGTTCTTTCGCTTGTATTCCCTGGCGAAAGTATCGGATAGGAATTCCTTCCGAACCAATCCGAAATCATCCGAATCATTCCGGAATCTATATCCGAACCAATCCGAGTTAATTCGAACCAATCCGAAAAAAATTATACATTTCGTTCCTTCAAAAATCCGGTTCAATCCGAACTTCCAATACGAATAAATCCGAACCAAATGTTCAATCCGAATGAATCCGAAATGAGATTGACCTAACACGATTTTCAATCCGAATGAATCCAATTCAATCCGAAGTCGGATGCATTCGGATTGAAAATTCAGTGTATATCAATCTGAGTTCAGATTCATTCGGATTCATTTGGATTTAAACTTTGGTTCAGATTGATTCGGATTGATTCGTTTTGGAGTTCGGATTGAACTGAGTCGGATTAATTTTTAAACGATTTGGGTCAAAAGAAATGTAGAACTTTTTTTGGATTGGTTTGAATTGACTTGGATTGGTTCGGATACAGATTCCGGAATGATTCGGATTGTTTTGGAAGGTATTCCTATCCGATACTTTCGCCAGGATTGTCAGAGTAGCTAAAAACAAGTAAAAAATTACAGAATTTTCGTGTAAACTTATAAAAATTTTTGGAAATATACTGTTCCAAGTTTCTTGAATGCTTTAAAGTTTAAAATTTTGAGTGAAATTAATAAACTTTTATGTAAAAAATCTTTATTAAATACTATTCACATGCGACTAATATGGCGCATTCGGGTTGTACCTTGTCTTAATATTATAGTTTAATATAAAGAATTGTTTAAAAAGTTTCCCCATTGATAATTATTTAAATATATCCTTCCTTATGTTATTTTGCATATTGATGAGTCATTCTGCAATGTTAACCAAAAATATTTATTTTGACGTTTCGGCAGACATAACCCTCAAATTATTGTGAGACATTCTGCACTGTTAAAAAAACATTTTTTCTTGAAATTTCGGCAGACATAATCCCTCAAATACGTTAATAATATTAAACGCAAATATATTTATCTTATTTTTATCAAATTTTACTCATCTTTCTTCATAATTTGTTTTTTATTCAATAATTATGAATTGAAATGGAAACGCGCCACAATTACCAAGCACGGTAGGACAACTTGGCGCAGATGAACTTTTTGGAAAAGACATTAATTAACTGTTTTAATGAACTTCAATTAAATTATCACCATGCATAGAGCATTGGTAAGATATTGGCCTAAACAAAATATATTTTATTACAATATTTTACTTTATATTTGAATTTTAATCGTGCATTTTCCTTTATGTGCGCCGCATTCTCCGCCGCTCCCCTACTACTACAAAAAGTAGGGTTTCCCTCGGACTTGGGGTACGAAACGTTACCTGCTGTCAATTTTTTTTTACAGTTTTGCGGCAAAAACAATAGGCGAAAGTTTCGTACCCCAACTCCGAACGAGATGAAATCCCATCTTAAAATTAGGTGCAACAAAATTTATCCCAGAGTTTTTACTGTGTTAATTAAAAGACTTCAATGTCAGAATTATTGAACTATATATTATTTTTTTGGTTTTTTTAAAGAAAAATGGTTAAGCTACCAAGCACAAAATACGTATTATCATTCAAGAAGCATAATTATATTCTGAAATATCATAACTCAGGGTGGCCGCTGGACCGGGAAACCAGGAGATGATCGGAATTTTTTGAGAGTGGGAAATGACAGTGAATTTATTTTTTGACCTGTATTTTTACAAGTTTTTCAAAGAAAAATCTATCCAATAATTTGAAATATCACAAATTTCATGTCACAAGATATGTAATGCAATTTAAAATAAGTTTCATTTCAATTTTTTTTAAATGCTAAGTTGAGTTGTTAACTTTTTCAATTATGAAATAATTCAGTTTACAATGTTAAATTCTAAAATCTTTCACGATCAAAATTTTCCATTTTACATCTTCATTTTTAAAGGTACATTTTCAATTAAAAACACAATACAAGATTAATATCTTTGGAAACTGAAATTATTGGACAAAAACTGTTTTAAGTTGATCAACTGTAAATATAAATTAATGATTTTAAAAATTAAACTGTAGTTCGTGTATTGGCAATTGAACAATACTTAATTGATTTTATAGGGCGATTCTGAATCTGATAAAATTAAACAATTTACATATTTTGACGTTAAAAATTGAGCTGTTTCAATTGGAAAGCCTTAGTAGTTAATCAAATGTAAACTTCCGATTGAAACTTTATAAACTACCTGTTGTTTCAGTCTAAAATATACCAAATTTTACGAGTTAAATTTGAAAATTTTTAATTAAGAAAAAGAACAATTTTTTAATAGTCAGCAATGTTTGACTGTTTATTTCAAATGAACAATTATAAATGAAATACTCAAAACTAAACAATTTGAAACTGAATTGTTTGAAACAGAAAGCCTTGAATCGTTAAAATTTCGGAGAGCTAAAGGTTACAATGTTAGTTTTAATTGTTCTATTTAAAAAAATTTTATTTACAAGTGAAAATGTTGAATATTGATGTGTAAATAACAAATAAAAATGTATTCGTTTAGAAAAAAATGAGTAAGTTGAGGAGATATTTAGAAGTTTTAAAATAAAATTTGTAAGCTTTTAAGGAGTTTGAAAGGTTTTAAGATAATACAAATATTGTCTTAAGATTCCTGGAAAAGTTTCGAATGATTTTTATTTTGAAAAATTAATTTTAATAGGATATTTAAGAATGTTTCAAAACGGACGCAAATTTTGATGAATAAATAAAAATTGAACAGTTATAAATTTGGAAAAAATTGACTTTTTAGTGAAAAAATATAGCTTGAAGAGAATGTTTTAAAATATTTCAAAACAAATTTTGATGTATAAATAACAATTCAATAAATGTTCATTTACAACGATTTAAAATTAAAATAATTTAGCTTCTAATTTATAAATTTGTTGATTCATTCTTCAATTTAGAGCATCGAAAATAATAGAGTACATTTATAATTAATACAAATTTTGATTCGTTAAAACGATTACTTCAGACAAATAATTTTTTAAGAATAAGAAAAAATCTGCCGCAGCCCGAATTTTAACCGGGAATATGAATATCGCAAAGAATGTAAATAGACACTAAATTTTGCTGTTTAAAAATAATCTTTTTATAGTTTATGCTTGACTTAGAAAATTTTATGAATATTTTATACTTGTTGAATAATGATTATACCATGACATGCAAGACACAGCTTGTAAATATAAAAACATGGTTTTTATTCAAACATTTGCTAATTATGTTTATAAGATTCGTGATTAATATATTTATATAATTTATAATAAACATTCAAAGCGAATAAATAACTTTAGAATTATCATTACCCCCCCCCACACCCTTGAGAGTGGATGCACTCTAAGAAAAAGTCTATTAACAGTGAAATTACGTTCCTTTCAGAATGCATCCTTTGAAATTAAGCAGATTTCTTTTGTCCGTCAATAGAATCGTTTCACTGTTCAAAGACTTATCCGTTACATGCAAAACGAAAGTAGTTTTACTGATAAACGATTTCTTTTGACTTTGAAAAGAATTCCTTTAACTATTAAAGGATTTCATTTGTTGGCTAGCGGAGAAAGTGCGCCAGCGCATGAGTGAATTTTTTCACTGCACGATTTATTTATTAATTGATAAAGTGAATGGAAAAAGAGCGAAATGATGTCGAAAATGGATTACTTCAAAAAATTAGGAATCCCAGATTGTGACGCAAAAACTTTGGAAGGTACGTGTACTGAAAGAACAATTTTTGATCCGCATAACCTCACTTTTCATTGATTTTTACGCTTTTGACAATCAAAGTATAAATTTTTCTTTATTGCTTTTGACAATCAAACGTTCGTAAGACGTTCTTTATGAAATGATTTTGTAAAGCGTCTATTTTATATCGATTTTTTATTTACATTCACCAAAGTTCGGCTTTTGTACATTTGTTGCACGTAATATCATGCAATAAATTTTCTTTTAACGTTCAAATTATTCTTTCTTTTGTCCGACAATAGATTTCACTTCAAGATCAAAGGAAATCCTTTCACACTTAAAGGATAGCATTTGAAACGACAATCCTTTAACTGTGAAAGTATTTCCTCTCATGCCAATTTTGAATGGAAAATCCTTTAATAGTGAAAGGAATCGTTTGACAGTCAATACTCTGTTTTTAGAGTGTGGAAAGGGAATTATTGGATGGCCCCCCCTAAAGCCCTTCTCTGGATCCGCGCCTGGACAATTATACATATTTGAAATGAGAGCCTCAAATTTAAAGTACCTACTTCAATATTTCGATTACAAGTGAAAATAATATGGTTGTATATTCATGTAAAAAAAAAACAACTTGTTACATTAAAAACAAATGTCAACGGCAATTGATTGAGTTAAAAAATGTTGAAAGTTCGTTCGTGATTTTTTAAAGATTTTTCCTATTATTTTTCAAATAAAAATCAATGCTGTAAAGTTCACTGTTGTTAAAAACTATTAAACTTTCCTATTTTCTATGAAATTTTTAGGCCTGTAAGCCATAACAAATTTTCTCACATATTGCTTTCAGGCTCATTAATGTGCAACACTTTGAACCACCCCTAAATAAAAAGTTGTCTGATCTGGTCAAAAATTGGGCCAGCTATAGTCCTATTGGGTGGTACTTGTCACACAAAAAATTAATTTTTGCAACACCCACCTCAAAAGTTGACGTTTTCATGCTTCTAAATTGTGCCTAAAGGACCTTATTTGAGCAGGTTGGTATCTTCTTGAAATAAATTTAGATTTAACTTGAACAAATCTTTCAATGATTGAAGTTTTGTTTTTAGGGTTTCGG
>CAKNYM010039009.1:35121-49510 GCA_932195095.1 Andricus curvator
AAGAAGAAGAAGAAGAAGAAGAAGAAGAAGAAGAAGAAGAAGAAGAAAAAGAAGAAGAAGAGGAAGAAGAAAGAAGAGAAGGAGAAGAATGAGAAGAAGGAGGAGGAGAAGGAGAAGAAAAAGGAGGAGTAGGAGGACGAGGAAAAAGAGGAGGAGAAGAATGAGAAGAAGGAGGAGGAGAATGAGCAGAAAAAAAGAAGAGGAAAAAGAGGAGCAGGGAAGGAGGAGCAGAAAGGCTCATAAATGCGCGGAAAATGTGTTGACAGTTCTTTCGATAATTACCGTTCAATATGAAACCAACACAGAGAGATGAAACGTTGATAAGTTTGTAATAAATTTAAATTTATTATAATGAATCATCGTGAAAGCATTAAATCTATTATTGATAGGTTTGGTGAACGTGAATGAGTGTTTGTACATCCGAAACCGTGGAAACAAGACGGTGTTATGTGCTTCTTTTAGAAAAATTTTAATCGATCTAGGGAATTCCGACATGACGAGTAAGTAAATATACATGAATCACATTCAATTTCTCCATTCTATTCCAAAAATAAACAGTACCGTCCAGTACCAGAAGGAATACCTGAATATTAAATTATATATCAAGATATTATTATTTATTCAGCCAAATCCCTATCAGAGTAATCGTAACTCACAAGGTTCTGGCTAGTGTTTGGTACGTTACCAGTCAAAAGTAACGCGTCGACGCGTTACTTTTGATTTGTAACACGTTACCGTTACTTTCTTGAAAAATGCAACGCGTTATCGTTACCACTCCGAAAAAAAAGTAACACGTTATATTGATGTAACTTTTTTAAATGAAATTTTCAACACGTTCATCTAAATTCCCGAAAGTTTTAGATACTTTTTTTATTTGAAACTGCTTTCAAACTGAGAAACTATATTTCATTTTATTTAATTTGTTAAAGAATTTCACGTTTGTTATCCGTAAACTGGTTTTATGGTACACTATTAGATATTAATTCTACATCGTCAAATTTGCATAGAATTGCTTTTTTTCAATAAATCTGGGCCTTTAATAAACCTATTGCATTTCATAACGAATTTTACATTCATAATCTGTTAACTGTTTTTACATTCTCATTCTAATGAGAAGGTATTGGTTTTATGTAAAATTTGACATAGTCGGTTTTCATCAAATCTCCACGTTTTGAGACCCCCTGAGCTAGAAAAAACGATTTTTACCAAGGTGTCTGTCTGTCTGTAGTCTGTCTGTCTGTCTGTAGCCACGATAACTTTCGAAAAAATGATCAGATTTGATTGAGCTCTGGCACACTTTTTTATGGCCGAAAAATAGAGAACGAGTTCGTTAACCAGCTATTTTGGATGAAAATCCAAAAAGGGAGCACATTTTGAAAACTTTTGAGACCACTTTCTTTGAATATTTGAAAATTCTATGTACGGTTATTAGTAGTACGCAAAATGACGAACAAAATATTCTTATGACTTTTCGTGATAAAAAAAAATTACTGGAGTTATAGCATTTCCAAAATTCCAAAAAACAAACGAAAATGAACATTTTAAGCCGAAAAACGCACGATATGAAAAAAAGTCAAGAGGAGAAAAACGTTGATTCCTGAACACCCTATAATATTTTCATAACACCTTTTTGAATTTTTTGAAAAATAAAAAATTCAAATTTTGATCGCACAAAAAATTAATGAAAAATCAAAAAAGCCATTTTGCTGTCAAACTATGCAAGATACCAGAAAAGATCACCTTACCGAAATTGTGCACCTAAAAAAGATCTACAAATTTCTTATCATTCACTTTTTGATATGACGCGTAGTTTTTGTTTTATTCGTAAAAAACAGCATTGAAAATAGAAAATTCAAATTTTCAGACGAATATTACCAGCTACGAAAAAATGACCGAAACAAAATTTGTTCATCCAAGGAAGAGGTACAAATTTATTGTGACTCATGTTTCGATAGGATGCGTGGTTTTTGTTTTATTTGTGAAAATAACAGTGACAGTAAAAAAAATCAAATTTTTGAAAAAACAATGCAAGGTACGAAAACATGTAAATGAACAAAAATTGCGCATTCAAAAAAGACTTACAAACCCGTAATCAATTTTTGTGGTAAGAATATATTCAAAATGAAAAAATTAACTTTTTTGATAAACGGTACAAGCTAAAATAAAATGTTAAATAATAAAATTTGTCGCCTGAATTATATCATTACTTTTCATTTGGACTCAAATACAAATTTAGTAATTTTTATATGAAGAACATATAACACGAAGCACAAAGTACGCGCTCAGTGTATTTACCAAATCGCACGCCGTAAGTGCGCTCAAACTTTTTTGTTTCTATCATACGGTTCAAATGATTTTCAAATCAAATATCGAGCGCGAAGCGCGAGTGTCTGGATGAGAATGTGTTCCTTAAGGTCGATAGAACATTGAGTAAATAAAGTTCCTTTTCAGTCTAAAATAAAAACAAATTTAACAATCACTTAATATGTAGAGGTTTTGATAATTTTATAATATTTGCAAACAAACTTTTTCTTTTCATCGAAGTCGAACACGAAGTTCAAAAATCTAGAGGAGCCGAGCGTAAAGCGCGACGTAAATACGCCCGAGCGCGTAGCTCAAACTCGCAAGCGAAGCGAGCCGCGCGCGAAGCGCGCGATGAGAATGAGATTTTTTTTTATACTATTATTGATTCAACATCATAAAAGTTTGGTACAATTCCTTTTTTTAATAAACCTAGGCCATTATACGTCAGGAATAACAGAATCTGCCCAGGTCTGGCACTAGTCCGCCTCCCATGACATAAACAATTAGAAGTGTCAATCATCATACTTTTCTCAGGGCATGAAAGAAATATTTACAGGATATATGAAACAAAAAAGAAAAATCCTAATTTTTCAAACAATTATTTTTTTTAATAATATCAAGTTCTTGAAATTTTTGCAATATTAATTTGGAAATTTTTTCTTCGCAATAAAAAAATTAACAGCATTATCTTCTTATAGATTTAAATAAATGTTATTAAAACATGAGATGCACACGGAAAAAATAAGTCGTGGAACATTTCCTAGATTAGTGCTGGACTTTTGGACGGGCCATCATTTTTATAAAGTCTCGTATACTTTCTATAAAGTGGTCATAAATTTTCATGGAAAAATAAAGAAAAGTCATGGAAGTTTTCAAGCACAGTCAAGGAACAACAGTCTTGGAATTCTTATCAGACAGTTTACAAAGAAAATGTATACTGTCATAAAATGGCTATAAAGAAAACTCATATTTTCAAAGACTTGAATTGAATAAGTGCGTGATTCAGAAACAAAGAACTCGAATACGAGTCAGGGAAACACTCCATCACTATCTGCGAGAATTTGCAGAGGCGCGCTCAGTCGTGGCGCTCAGTGACAAATTCACATTGGTATGAGTGTAGTAGACACTGGCTGTGTTCGAGAATTGACTGGGAGTACTGGAAGTACTGATGTGACGCCATAAACAATACTACTGCGAGAGTGGCAAGAGCGATGAGCACTGTTGCAGTGATGCCAACGTAGACAAAATTATTATTTGAAGCGTTGTGATTGGCTGTCGACCGAAAAACGTCATCTATCATGGCAATTCCGTGTAATTTTGCGTGACGTAATTTTTACTGGAATTACTGGAATTAAAAGGATGTGTAATATCACTGGGAGCAAGATGGTGGCAATAAGCTTAGTTTCATTTCAGAAAATAGTTACAATTAATTAATTATTATATTATATCAATTAATTAATTAATCAATTTATAAGGGGCTTCCACATAAATACAAAAAGTACATGCAGAAAAAAGAAATGTAATATTTACTGATCAAGAAATGTAAAGTGATTATTGTAACTGTAACAGTAAAAACTGCTCTTAATGAAGGGGTGAAAATGTCAAAAGCACTTAGCATTTCGTGTTGTGGTGCAGTGAACATTACAGAAGGATCGGTATCCGAATAGCTTGTTTTGCTCGTCCTCAAAGTCGTAATAACGCAACCTATCCGCACGGACCAACGGCTGAATTCATGACGCCATCGGCAATGGATGGATTGCATCACCTAAAAAACATTTATTTTTGACATTTCTGTGACACTCGTCACATTACTCCATATACCCACTTAGCAATGAAGGGGTTTTATAATAAATAACACAATTTTGGATGGCACATCTTATTTACAGGTCGCGTACAGTTGAGACTTTATTGGAGCAAGAGGTGTTTGCGTTCCGCGACTGTTCCAGCTGACTTGTATGGATATGAGGTAAATGCGAGAACTTTTGTCGTGTGCCGCGATGGCATGGACGCGTATTCAAAAGCCGTTAACGAGGTCGCCACCTTAGTTACAAATGCATTTCGGAATTATTTCACAGATCGCAACTCGTGTAATAGTGTAGTGGTTAAGCTAATCGACTTGCGTGCTTACTATCGGCGAGAAAATTCGAGTCCTCTGGCTTTGATGTTAAAAAAGTAAGTGAAGAAAAAATGGTAGCTCAATGAATGAAGGATCATTTTAAAGGTTAAACTGTTGTACGTTAATGAGCCTGAAACGAATATGCCAAAAAAAATTTTATAGCTTACAGACCCGAAAAACTGTTAAAAAGTAGGGAAATATGACAGCTTTTAAAGACAGTAAACTTTGGAACATAGTTTTTTATTGAAAAAATAAGAAAGACGAAGACGACCCCATGAAAAAAAGGCAACCCGCTGGTTTCTAACACTTGCTTTCCCGTATAAAAAGCTGTCTCCAAATATCACAATTTGCACGAAGAGAAAAAGAAGCACATACTTCTTTCAAATTGCAAATAATTACAAATAGTTCTACTAACTACCACTAATTTAAATCAATTCATTATCTTCATTAGAACTGAAGATAGTACAGTTGTATATTTATGTACAAAAAACGTACAATTTGTTATATTCTGCAAATTTTTCAACGGCAATTTGTTTAGAAATGTTTACGGTACCACCATGAATTTTTTCAGATTTTTTCTATTATTTTTTCAATAAAAAACTATGTTCCAAAGTTCACTGTCTTTAAAAGCTGTCAAATTTCCCTACTTTTTAACAGATTGTCGGGTCTGTAAGCTATACAAAATTTTCTGGCATATTCGTTTCAGGCTCATTAACGTACAACAGTTTGACCTTTAAAATGATCCTTCATTCATTGAGCTACCATTTTTTCTTCACTTACTTTTTTAAGGTCAAAGCCAGAGGACTCGAATTTTCTCGCCGATAGTAGGTTTATGCGTTCGAATCCCCCCCGTTGCGTGCGAAATTTTAATTGTATTATAAGCGTTGTAACTTACAAATACCGATTAATTATAAGTATATCCGAAAATATATCTCAGAATTAACCGTGTGTTTATTTATTAATTATTTTTTAGCAATATTTTTTTACAATTTATAGAGCCGACCAAACTATAGTCTGTACCGTTACATAAGTCAGATCTGTTTATATTATCCGTCAAAGTGACATGATAATTCGTAATTGCAGCATCGAGGAACAGTGCAGAATAGCGACTGGATCGGTAAAATCTACTGATCCGCAGGTCAGCAGCACATGAAAATCGGTACTGGTAACCATCAATGAGAGTCGTATTTAGTGGCCTATAATTGTAAAATTTACTGAACTGTAGTGTTGTCAATATACGTACTTGGAAGATCAGTAGATTAAACTTGGTTTTCAGTAAAATGTAAGGTTCTTTTTTCTGCGTGTAGTAATAAGTAAACCAAAAGTTGCCAAATTAATTCTTAAAAAAAATATTAATAATAATTGCCAAACGGTGCGATGTTTTTTAGTTTATAAGAACATCTTGATTTAAATATCAAATAAATACCTAAATTTTTTTAATAATGCAATATGACAAGTGCATACTTTATAATTTGAAACGGACCCGCACTTTTCGGTATACTTCACGGACTACAGGGCCGGCGAAAGAAATGTTGGGGCCCGGTACTGATTTTGTTCGAAACATTAAAAACCTCCAACTTATTTGAATGTTTTCTAAATTAATCATTGTTCAACTGTTATTTGCAAATCAAAAATCAATACTTTTACTTTCGAAATACAAATAAAAAAATTATAATTGTAACATTAAAAGTTTAAATTTATCACTCTGAAATTGTAACAATTCAGTTTCGAATTGTTTAATATTGAAAATTATTCCGTTTTTTTGTTTTGCTAATTTACAAATTCCAAATTGAATGGGTTAAAAATGGAATATTTTATACTGAATCAATACTTGAATGAGATTTTAAAATTGAATAAAGGCGTTTATTTATGAATCTCTTAATTTGAAGTGATTTTTAAATTGAACATTGTTTATGAAGGCTCCATCGGACGTTTACATTTGCGTAACTACTAAGGTTTTCGAAATAAATTAGTTCAAATTTTAACGTTAAAATATGTAAATTATATAATTTTGAACCGATCCAGAATCGTCTTGTGAAATCAATTACTCTTCAATCTTTAATACTCGTACTACAGCTCAATTTTTAAAAGCATGAGTTAATTTATATTTACAGCTGGTAAATTTAAAACGGTTTTTTATTTTCCGGACAAAAAATAAATTCACTTTCATTTCTCGATTTCTCACGGTCGCGAGACTAGCTCAATTTAGCACAACTTTAATTTTTTTGAAATATTAATTTTTCGGTTCTAACTTCCGGGACAATCATTTTATTCCTTGAAAAACTTCCTACAAATCTCGTTGGTAATTTTTTATATTAAGAAATGTATGTAAAAATTATACTGTTATTATTTTTATAATCAATATTGTTCTTTAATAAAATTGTTGTAATAAAAGCGTTTCGAAGAGATTTTTCTTCATCTTTCGAGGAATAAAATGAATATTTATAGGTCAACCAAAGTTGATTTTCTTCACAAAATTTTGCTTACATCTCATTTTTTCCAGTTCTTTTTACTATAGTCCAATTTAGGTTTGTATCTTTGGGCGAAGAAATCTGTTCTATAGTTAGACAAATATTCTTTATAGATCAATATTTTGTACAGAAAATTACCTTGAGTGACCTTTAATTATTATTTTATAAACGTGATACAAAGAACAGATTTCAAATTTTTCTATGAAAAACACAATCCATGAGTGATAGAACGAAATCAGAAACAATAATAGAGTCAATTTATTCAGAAACAAGCACTTTGAACAAAATTGACCTTGAGTGAACATTAAATATATATTTTTTAATTTTGACAAAAATCAGGTGTTATTTTCTCACAAAAATAATTTGTGGGGGTGCCAAATTATTAAAAAATAAATAAACCTTAAAAAGCACCCTTTTAGAGAGCTTTTGAAACTAAACATTTGTTAAGTTCTTTCAAGCACTCCTAATTTTCAATAGTCCTACTCTCAAATTCATCTCAAATTATACTATTTTAGTCGTTCTAAAATAATGATTCAAGTATTAAACGACGTTCGTTTCTAACCCTGGAACTCCAAACGATTTTAATTTGTAACTAAATAATTTGAAATGTTTCCATCTATAATTATCCAACACTTTCAACTAAAAAATTCTTGCATATTTAAATAGCTCTAAATTTCAAATTATTCAATATACTGAATACAACAAATTTAAAATGTCTCAACTATTAAGGCTTTAAATATTTTTGAAATTGCGATTCGCCCTTTGAAGAACATCATATCATAAAAAAAAACTCTCTTTTTGAAATTCCAGGTGCATATATTTTTTATTTTTTGACCTTATACGAAAAAAATATTTGGCAATTTCTTCAGTAAAATTCCTATTTTTGTAGCTGCTCTTTTGACTAAATAGCACTTTATTTTATTGAGAAATCACAACCAAAATAAAAAAAAAATCAGATTTTATAATTTTGCTTCTTGCTACTTCTTTCTACTCTAAAACAGTTATTAAATGGAAGAATGTTGTTTCTTATACACAAAAAAGTGTTAAAAAAAGTTTGAAAAAGCTTTAAAAAAATTTCAGAGTTTTAAATGGTTCAATATATAATAGAAACGCTATAAATTTAAGATTAGTCTACTTTTCCATGTTTGCGACTTACAATTATTCAATTTTAAAGGTTACAAATTACAGTTGTGAAAAATAAAAAATATTGTAATTAATTTATATTTTAAACCAAAACCATTCGTGTACTTCAATCTAAATGCAGCTGAAAACATTGAATTTAAAATGCGTTGAATTCAAGATATATTTCGAAAAGGAAACTGATAGCAGAGGATCGACTTTCAAAAGCAGCGACTAAAAGTAAGAAAGTGACTCGCTGGCTTGCAATAATGCATTGAAAATGGTGTATTTCCACATTTTTAACGTTTAAATTTAAACTTTGACTTTTTCGCGTTGTAGCAATTTCGAATCCCAAAATTGAAGCCTTAAAAATTAAAATTTTTTACAATATTAGTGTTTTGTAAATTTTATTGGAATCCTAAAAGAGTATAATTAATTTGAAATTAAAAGACATACAGCATACAGCTTGGTTATGCGCGCAAAAACAGAATATTTCAAAAACTTCTTGTTTGCAGGATTTTTAAATTTTCGGAAATTTACATTTTTTGTATATACCTAGAGGTAAAAAAAGTCTACCCAATTTTTTTTTATTTTAGTAACTTATTTCCTGAGAGATAATTCCTATTAAATTCACCGCCGTTTACCAGTAATCGAAATGGACTAGGAAAAAAATCGCCAAGATCAACGAATACAAATTGGGAATACAGCGATTTTTTAAATTTTGGTACCTAATGAGATTATCTTTATAATTTGTGATTTCACAAATTTTCGTATAATAAAATTTCTTTTTTACATAAATACTGTAGGAAAAAATCGACAAGATCACGGTGTCGAAATTAAAATTACAGTAAATTTTCTGTACTTCTAGGGACGACTAAAATATCCAGAAAAATAAAATTCCCGATTCTGTAAAACTTCCGAATATGTAATAAAATTCCCGAACAGTTCATAATATTACCGAATTTAAAAATTCCCAAATAATAAAATTGCCGAATTATAAAATATCTGAATTAGAATATTAGATAATTATAAAATACCAGAATCTACATGATTAAAAAATTGTTTCTTAATAAATATTATTTATTTATCAAAAATACGATAATGAAATATTTTTATCAAAGAAATTTTTGTTTAATATTCAAAGTTTTTAAAAATTATTGTTTGCATTTAAAATAAAAATCATTCTACAAAAATTGTATGAACAAATAGATGTAAAAACACGTGCGCGTTTATAATTTCAAAAAAAAATACTATGTACATTTTCAACCAAAATTTTGTATCCAGTCATTTTTAAAAACATTAAACATTAAAAAAGTTTTTTCTCTGGTATAAATGTTTGATTATTTTAATTTACAAAAATATTTATCAAAGAAAATCTTTTTCAGCACTGGCTTATCTCAAAATTTCTGTTTAGTTTTTTTTTTTAAATTAAAAATTCGATTTTCGAGAAAACGTTTTTTAACATTTTTGAAAAATACTTAGTACAAAACATCACGTGAGTCCCAAACTACGACCCAAGACAGATTTATGTGTAAACATCTTCGGTAAACGTTAACTGAAATTGAAATCTTACATAAAGCAAATAAAACCTCACGCACATATAGGAGTATAAACATTTATTTTCTCTCATATGTAATGTCGTGCAAAAGTTTCTGGACATCTATTTTCCAATAGGTTGAACAAGCAACCTAGTTTTAGTAATAATAAACTGTAGATTTCGTCTCAATTATTGCATGAAACGTGATAAAAGTACCCGTTTTATGGGCATAAATGAAAGCCAGTATGTGTTAATTTTATTAGAAGTTGTTTGAAAAAACGTCAAATGTTAATGTTTCCGGAAAATATCAATAAATTCGGAAATAATAATTTTTGTATTGTTTTTGGTCTTTTAAAGATAATTTTCTGCAAGTCTGTTAGAATACTGTTCTATTAATTTATATCAATATTGATAAGTTCTTTAAATTAATCATTTTTTAAAAATTTTAATTTGTAAATGACATTTTTCAATTTAGATTTCTCAAGAAACCACTTATAATCGCTAAATTGTACTGTTTTTAAGTTAAAATTGTTTGAAAATGAAATAATTTTGAACACTTACAAATTTCTTGATTGATTGTTCAAACTATTTTAGTTCTTAGAACGCAGTCTCTTCCAGGAGCTTTCATTCATCATCATCATCATTCATCATATCAATAAAATTGATGTGAACGAGAGAAGTGAGCTAACGTTAGATCTTTTACTGCACTCTTATTGGCTGACTCTAAGAATTGAACATAGCAATGTAAAAGTCCGGGAAATTTGAAAATATAAAATGAGAAAGAACTACCATTAATAAATAAAATGACTGAAACAATTACTGTCTTAAAATCATAGAATTTTATACAAAAATTAATTTACGTTAGTCAGATTAATTTTATTTAATGACAGAAAATACAATATTTTAATTATGATTCACAAGAAGAGAGAGAGAGAGAGAGAGAGAAAGCAAGTGCGCGCGTGTGTGTGTGCAGTGTCCGCAGTGATGCCAATGTCGGGGGCCGCGCGCTGGTTGGCTGCAGTTGGCGCGCAATTCAAAATAGGTATTGCTTGTTAAATTTTATATTAATTATTTATTTCAATTACAATAATTGTTTGACACACCAATTTTGAATAGCTCGCCAGTTGCAGCTAACCAGTGCGCGGCCCTGACGTAAGCGCAGTAGCTGAGGAAGCTCAGGAAGCCAACATTGGCATCACTACCGCAGTGATGCCAATCGGTTGTCGTTTTCACTTTTCAGTCGCTTCTTTGTCGCTAGAAATAACAAAAAACGCGTGTGGTTTATCCAAAAAATGGAGAAGAATCAAAAAATCGAATACTCATCCGATGAGTACATCGACGCGATCAAAATCGGATGTAAGACTGTGTAAGTATATTTTTTAATATGTAAGACTATGTAAGTATATTTCTTAATATTCTCCAAGTTTGCACATGTTTATTTTCTAACCTCAATTTGCCGATCCATTATAATTATTCTAATTTTTATTCAAATTTATCCTGATTTTAATTGGCAATCATCTCAAAAAGGAGAACTTGCACTAATTTTATCAGTTCGTGTGTTTTTTCAATGTGAATTTTTAGTATGAAACGTTTTTATTCGTTTCTTGGACAATATCAACTTTTTTCTGAAATCAACAATAAAAATGTTGAAAATTCATTAAAAATACATTTAAGTTATGAAATATTTTATTTTTATGAATTTTTTAAAATTAAATAGTATCGCATTTAAAAATAAAAGTTGATTTTAATAAAAATAAGTCTAAAAAATGTTGTAGAAATTTGTTTATTAATTAAATTGTGTCAATTTTTCCCTCAGCCAATTAATCGCGAAAGTCGAAACCGTTGACGCACCAACGGTTGTCGGAAGTGACAAAAAATACAACATCATGAAATTTCGTTTGAGTAACGGCAGCAAAATCATCCAGTGCGCTGCCTGGGAAAAAGTCATTCCGCGAATCCAGCAGTGCATCAAGCCAGATATTGTAAGTTTGATATATATTTTTTTTATTTATGTATGTATTTATTTACAGACTATTCATCTTACGAATGCTTGGGCCAATGCGGCAGTACCGAAATTTAACAAGGGAACCGTCGGTTTCGAACTTTCGATCAAGGAAACAAGGAAAATAACTGTCCTTAAGGCCGGGAAAGTTATTGAAGAGGAGGCAACTGCAACCGAGTGCGAACTCGCTGAAATCCTCAATTTCAGTGGGTCTATTTGTAAGTCACGCACATTTCCAATCGTAATTAGTTGATTCAATGATTTAAGATTGAACAACAGATCTGCTTATTTTCAAAAGTAGTAGGGCTATGCCGGTGCTGGCTCACCTACCAACAGATGGCGCCACCGACAAAGGGAGGGTTCTGTTCCGTGCTAAGTGACCGACACCAACAGAAGGCGCCACCAACAAAGGGAGGGTTCAGTTCCATGATAAATTACCTGCAGTCGGTAAACCATTGAGGTTGGTAACGGTGATTCCTGCTAAGTGAACATTATACGGTTCTGTTCCGTGCTAAGTTACCGACAGTCGGTAAAACAGTGAGGTCCGTAATGCAGATTCCTGCTGCTATATCATTGTGACATCGGTCGGTAAAACAGAGAGCTCGGTAATTTTTAGGTTCTGTTATATGCTAAGTAGGTGAAACAGTGAGGTTGGTCATGGAGATTCCTGCTAAGTTAACATTATAAGGTTCTGTTCCATGCTAAGTCGGTAAAACAGTGAGGTTGGTAATGGGGATCGCTGCTAAGTTAACATTATAAGGTTCGGTTCCGTGCTAAGTTGTCATTGATCAGTAAAACAAATGATTACCATCGGCCGGTAAAACAGGTAAGTCAGTAATTTTTTACATGATCATTTTAGCATATGCCGGTAAGGTAGGGCGTCACTTTACCATCAGTCGGTAAAGCAGGGAGGTCGGTAATTTTTTAAATTATCATTTTAGCATATGTCGGTAAGGTAGGGAACTATGATACCATCAGTCGGCAAAACAGGGAGGTCGGTAATTTTGTATATTATCATTTTACCATATGTTCATAAGTTAGGGAAATATGTTACCATCAGTCGGTAAAACAGGGAGGTCGATAATTTTTATATTATCATTTTACCATAGGTCGGTAAGGTAGGAAAGTATGTTACCATCAGTCGGTAAAACAGGGAGGTCGGTAACTTTTTATTTTATCATTTTAACATTGGTCGGTAAGGTAGTGAGCTATGTTATCATCAGTCGGTAAAACAGGGAGGTCGATAATTTTTTAATAACATTTTACCCTCGGTCGGCAAGGTAGGGAACTATGTTACCATAAGTCGGTAAAGCAAGGAGGTCGGTATTTTTTATATTATCATTTTACCATAGGTCGGTAAAACAGGGTCCGTCGATAATGCACATCTTCAGCCACAGATGGAGCCTCAGTTGCTATATCAGCAGCTTATCTTATCAATCGGGTGTAAATAACTGATGAGGTGACTCAGTACTTTCTGCCAACACTTATATCAACGGTCGGTAATCCATTTATCGGCCGTTGAATTGATTCTCAGTCTGTCCGTACCTTACCGACATACTGTGTCCCCCCCCCCCCCCAAGTGCGTCCTGCACGCGCGCGCTGGTATTTCCTCGACGTCCACGGATGTTCCTCTGTTTCTACAAGTGTCATGCGTCTACCTTATATACAAAAGATGTGGGGTTTCCCCTATTTCTACAAGTGTCGTGTTGAGATTTCCTGCGCTGTTTCAAGTAGCCTACATTTTATCAATTTAAATTTCCCGCGCTTTAACTCATTAATTGACGAATCAGTTAAAATCTTAGAAAAATTAAGTAAATGAAACGGAAAAAAAATCTGACATACTAACTTAAACTAATTAACAAATAATAAGAACAATGGTTAAACGTTAAAACTTGACTCATTTATTTTCATAATTTTTTACAATTTATTTAGCATTTTTAAATTCGACATTATTATATTGTCCACCCAAATATTTCAATTGTAGCTTCTCAGCAGAAGCAGCTTCCTGCATACTTTCCAGAGTTCCAGGATCTTCTAGAACTTTCACAAGCCTCGCAGGTAGAAAAGTATTGAAAGTACCTTCCAGGTCGACAACGATCCTGGTTCCATACTTGGTTTTTACCTTCTGGATCCTCGTCACTGCATACCTCTTCTTTGGAGTCAGGTCTGTCAGGGGCCTCGTTGGTAGGTAGCCTTCCATTCGACCAATGGCATTGATCTTCTTCATGTCCATTTCTTCTTCAAAGATGTTACGTCTTTTCGCAAGCAACTGAAGAGGTTGAATGAAGAAATCGGCCTGGAGATGCGCTTTTATAGGCAGAAATCCCCACCCTGCTAATCACCACTCCAATTCTGAGCATGCGTAGTATTTTAATAGGGGATTCCCCCTCTTATACGATAAAATCTTACCATTATTACGTCCTATAAGTTAGAGTCAATACAACAGAGGCAGCAATATTGCGCATGCGCAGATAGATAAAAGTGCAAATTATTTTAATATATTCAATGATGAGCAAAGAAACTAATGTTTACTTAAAAAATATAACTATAAACTAATGTTTACTTTAAAAAACTGAAATATAAACTAATGCTTACTTAAAAGACCTAACTTAAAATTAATAGGAAAGGGAAATTATGAGTAAATAGACATTTATTAATCCATTGAAAAATCCATTTATTTAATGTAATAAAATCTTAACCATTCTCGATATAAGATCGTGCAGGGGAGCGTATTTAAATTCAGACCACTTTCTCGTGATGGTAAAACTAAGATCTAGGCTAGCGTTAAGTAACAAAAGAAGCCACACAGAGCCAACAGTTCGTTTCAATATAGATAAGTT
>CAKNYM010039010.1:0-15207 GCA_932195095.1 Andricus curvator
TTTTCTAGTTGGAAATGTACTTTTTTTGTTGCAAATTTAACTATATTGTTGAAAATTCCATTTTTTATCTGAAAATTGCATTATTCCATTTTTGGTTGAAAATTTAAGTATTGTGTTCAAACAGAAATGTGCTAGTAACTTTTTCTTAGGCAGTGCTGAATTTTACAAACATAAGATTATTTATTGTCTATTGAAAAAAATTTAAAGTACGTGTTTTGATAACATTCTCTATTTTTTTTACTAAATAGTAGAATTTTCAACTAATAAAGATAAATTTTGAACCAAAACTGAAATAGTTCAATTTTCAACCAAAAAGATGAGTTTTCAGACATGAAGGATCAAGTTATTGAATTTCCAACTATATATACTATTTTCAACAAAAAAGTTTATTTTCAACTAAAAAAGAAAACATTTTCAACCTAAAGTGGAATAGTTGAATTTTCTGTTAAAAAAATTAATTTTCAACTAAAAGAGCGAATTTCTTGATAAAATAGTAGCATCTTCAGCCATAGAGATGAATTTTCAACTAAAGTAACGAATCTTCAACCGAAAAAATTACTTTTTAACAAAGTAGTATAACTGTGAACCAAAAAAGATGAATTTTCAACGAAACATTGAATAGTTGATATTCCAACCAAGAAAGATTTTAATAATAAATAAAAAAACTGTTGAATTTAAACGAAAAAGACGAACTTTAAATCAAATACTTAATTCTTAAGTTTAAAAATTAAAAAAAAAATCATTAAAATAGTTCAATTTTAACTGAAAGAAATGAATTTTCAACTAAAAAAAAATGTGTAACAAAAAATGAAATAGTTCACTTTTCAGTCAAAAAAATAATTTTGAACCAAGAAAAGGGAGGCTTAAACGAGATACTTAAATTTTCAACCAAAAATAATGAATTTTCAACCAAAAAGGTGAATTTTCAAAGAAGAAGATTCATTTTCTACCAAAAAGTCGAGTTTTCAACTAAAAGATTAATATTTAACAACAAAAAAATATTTTTAACAAAGTAGTTAAATTTGTTACAAAGTAGTTAAATTCTTAACAAAGCAGTTAAATTTTCAAGCAAGAAATGAGTTTTTAATCAAAATAAATGAGTTTTCAAACAAGGAGAATAATTTTCTAAAAAAGAAGTCAATTTTCAAGAGTCCGTTTTGGTTAAAAATTCACCTAGTTGAAAAATGAACCGTTCGGATGAAAAGTCATGTATTTTATTAAAAATTCGTCTTTTTTGTTTGAAAATTAGTCTTGATGATTAACAATTAATCTTTTTGGTTGAAAATTCATTTTTCGGTTGAAAATTTAATTAATTTATCAAAATTCGTTTTTCTTTTCTTGAAAATGGACCTTTTTAGTTGAAAATTCAACTATGTGTTTGAAAATTGACTATTTTTTTATAAAGATATTCTTATTTTTTGTGAATTAATTTACTTTAGTTAAAAATTCATTTATTTGGTTAAAAATTTAACTACTTTGTTAAAAATATATTTTTTTTTTAATTAATTTTTTAGTTGAAATTTGACTTTTTTGTCTAAAAAATTTATTTTTTTTGTTAAAACCTTCTTTTTCGCTTCAAAAATATTTTTTGAACTGAAAATTGAACTATTTCATTTTTGGTTACAAATTTTCTTTTTAGTTGCAAATTCATTTCTTTCGAATAAAATTTAACTATTTTATCATAATAACTTGTTTTTTTTTTGGCTGGAATATCAACTATTCAATTTTTCGTCGAAAATTTGTCTTTTGTTTGTTTTTCTTTTATTTTTGGTTAAAAACTGATCCTTTTCATTTGAGAAATTACGTGATTTGTTGAAAATTCGTCTTTTTAGATGAATTTAACGGCTTTTAATTTAAATTATTTTTTGAGTTAAAATAAACTATTTTGATGAAAATCAGTTGTTTTTTTTTTCGTTAAAAATTGATTAACTGAAAATTTAACTTGTCCATTTTTTGTTCAAAATTCGCCTTTTTTAGTTTAAAAAATAAAAATTTCGGATGAAAATTCATGTATTTTATTTAAAATTCGTCTCTTTCGGTTCAAAATTATTCTTGATGCTTAACAATTAATCTTTTTGGTTGAAAAATCATTTTTCGGTAGCAATTTTAACTAATTTTTTAAAAATCCGTTTGGAAATTCAGTTTTTTTTCTGTTGGAAATTCATTATTTTTGGTTTAAAATGGAATTATTTTGTTCAAATCTCCTTTTTTGATTCAAAAATATTTTTTCAACTGAAAATTGAACTATATCCTTTTTGGTTAAAATGATTTTTAGTAGCAAATTCATTTCTTTCGACGAAAATTTAACTATTTTAAAAAATGTTTTTTTTTTGTTTGTTGAAAATTAATTTTTGAACTTAAAAGTGAAGAATTTCATTTGAAATTCGTCAAACTTTGTTTGTCAACAAAAGTCGACTCTAACCTCCAAATCCTCCAATTCTCCAAATAGTCCAAATCTGAAAAAGCTTAAAAATCTTGAAAATATAGCCCAGACGCCGAGAATGAGAAATTACAAGTTAAGAATCGTGCATCCTCGGCAATCCTCGGCTTCAACGCCGAACCCTTCTTCGTGGCTGACCCGAAGCCGCCACCGAAATCAAACGAAAGAGCACGAAGGAGACAGTGAAATCATCCGAACCGACAAATTTTCGTTGCCGCGGAACATGGAATCAAGTCACGGAGTGGGGACACACCGATACGCGGCGTTTACGTGTGTTGCTCCCACACGGGAGTCGTGGTGGGGGCCGCCAGCTCCCACAATCTGTGAACACTGCCCTGACCGTACTACGAAGTCCAGCGCTGGTTTTCTCGTTCTTACTTCTTCGCAGAGATGAGGTGGGAGATTCCGAGATTGCCGATCTAATGGAATAAGAGAATGTGAAAAACATGCGCTGATAACTGCGCCCTCTTGGCGGATGGAACTAAGAGTTACTTTAAAGGTGCACCTTGCGCGTCGGTAAATGATGAAAGTTAGCAATTTCTAAAATGATACTCGAGGAGTTACCATTAGCACAAACTGCAAACTGCACAATTATTTACCACAAGAGTCCATTATTTTTATTTATTAATTATTATATTCAGATTATGTTACATTAGGTTGTTTTTTATTAAAAGTGCAGAATTAAGAGCAACATTTTAATAATTAAGAACCAAATGTTATTATAATGTTAGACAATTACTTGACAATTAAAGAAAGTTACATACCCAGAAAACAGACGTATTAAATTGTTTATGAATATACTCAAAAAAATGAGTGAGTGATTAAACAAAAACATAATAATTTTACTTTGTTCAAATAATTTAATTAATAATTTGAGAAAGAAAAAATAGTTCATTATTTGACCGAATCCATTTCAAATTAGGCAGGTTCTACACTTGAAGTTGGAGAATCTCTCAGGGACAAAATATGTTGTTTTTTAGAGGAAATGAGGCGATACATATTTTTGAGATTCGTGAAAAAAAATTTTTTACAGAGTTATGCGTATTTGAATTTTTGTCTTTGTTTGAAAAAAAAACAATTTTGTCTTTGAACTCGTATAACTTTTGAACTAATTGAGATATTTACGATTTCTTTTCAGATCCTGGTAGTGCATTTCTCAAAAAACCCACACTTATATTTTTTGCCAATTTTTTGTTGAATTTGTACTATCATAAGGAAAACACCTCGTGAGTTTAATGCGGGCTAAATAACTTTTGTGGCCAGTAGAATTGTTTTTCATAAAATCGAATTTTCGCATTTTTCTTGAAAACAACAACAGATAAAAAAAATGTTGAGAAAATAGTTTGCACATTTAAAAAAGTTCTCTTACGCATTTATGATATCTTTTACTGCAACTTCAAGTGTAGAACCTGCCTGATCTGAAATGGATTCGGTCATTGATTTATATTTAAAATTTTGTCTCAAAAATATACAAACGATTGAACATATTTATAATATAAATTATTTATATTATATATATAATTATGTATATTATACATTAACCGATATTAATGATTTCATGGACAAAGCAAGGTATGAAAAAAGAAGAGGACATGTTTGTTAGATCTTCAAAAGAGAATAATTAATTTTTATTTCTTGTCTTTTTAAAGCGTGATTTTTCAAGTGGGCTTTTTTCCAAAATGAATCCTATTTTTGTGCTTGTTCGAAGGTATTCGTTTTTTATTCTTGCCGTTCAATTTTTTTTAATTTCTAAGAATATTGTCAGTCACAGACCAAATGTATTTCTTTTTTATTCTTGCAGCCTGTTTAAGTTAACTGTCTATTGATTAAGTCTATTAATTAATATTACGAATTTACTGCAACATCAATATTGTGTAAATCAAAGTTTCCAAATTAGTGATTTTATTTCATGATAAAATTTTTTCCAAATGTTTCTAAACATTATTCATAACAGAAAACATTTTAATTGCAAAGGATTTTTTTAATATTAGGAAATAATTCTGCTCTTAAAATTTTGCTACTGCAGTTACAATTTGTAAACTTTTTCACATCGGTAAATATATCATAATTTGCGAAATGTGTAAACTGTCGGTACCGGAAACCAAAATAGTTATCGGTACCGATAATGAGATTTCTGGGAAAATTTTCAATGATTGAGATTTTATTTTAAAACACACGAAACAGGATCTAGGCGATTTTAAGACAATTGAAAGATTTTTTAAGAAAACTGAATTATTTCAAAAGATATTTAGAATTTTTGAAAAGGTGTTAACATAAATTAAATTTTGAAAAATTTCAACCCATTTCAAACCAAGCGTACACTTTTGAGTATATCGAAAAAAAAAATTAGAAGCTTTTTAAGAATTTTGAAAGAATAAACAAAATTTCTTAAGATTCCTCTGAAAATGTCTACAAATCTCTAAGGTTTTAAGGCAATTTTTAAATTTTAATTTTTCAGCTTAAAAATTATTTATGAATTTTAGAAGTTTTGAAGAGATTAAAAATATTTTTAAACTTGAATTGTTTTTCGAAAATTTATAAAACATTTTTAAATTTCTTCAAATCTTCCAAAAGTCCTGAACATCTTTTAAGCTGACTCTAATTTTTCACAATATTTTGCAAATCACGTAAAATAAAAAAATTATATCAAACTTTTCTAGATTTTTTTCGACATATGTGAGATCTTCAAAAATCTTTTTTAATATCCTCCGAAATCTTACGAAAATGTATTTATATAACTTTGAAAAGAAACTGATAATGCTTGATTCCTTGTTATCAAATCTCGGAATGTGGTTCTATCTCGAATTTAAGTGTTCAACAACTTTTAATAAATTAATAGTTAATTGAAATTTTTATTTTGTATTAAAAATTATTCTAATTGGAGAAAAAATTAATTTTTTTAACTCAACAGAACATTAGACACTTTTTAAATTAATTTATTTAATTTTAATTTTAATCAATTTATTTACTTAATTTAAGTTTAAGTAAAGACCATTTAATTAGATAATATAAGAAGTGTTCAAGAAAGCAGTTTTAAAGAGCTGCTCTTCTATTTTTATTTCATTTGTTTGGGGAAGTATATTTCTCGGAAATTCTCCGCCGGTTCTAACACGACGATCGTGTTGGCACAACACGATGCAATTTTTTGGGAGAATACTTCTTTAAGCCTTACGGAAAAACGATGGGATCGTGTTGTGGCAACACGATCATCGTTTTCAGATGTTGCGTTGAATGCAAAGAAAATGCAAACATGAGAGCCGCTGCGTTCTCTGACGTGGCGAGGCATACCCCCATGTTGTTCTCCTCTGTCTCGGAAATTGCAAATCACTCGAATTTGCACCTTTTTCTATCTGCCCTCTTTTTTTACTAAAAGAGGACGACAGGAGTATTCGGTGTTTCATATAGATAATCAATCTTTTTGGTTGAAATTTCATTCCTTTCTTTGAAAATTATTTTTTTTAATCAAAAATTAATTTTTTTAACTAAAATTTAACTATTCCATTTTTCTTCGAATTTTTTTTTGATCGCCATTTAATCTTTTTGATTGAAAATTCATCTGTTTGGTTCAAAATATAACTATTTCGTTGAAAATTTTTTGGGGTAAAAACTTAGTTCTCTAACTTAAAATAAAACTATTCTATGTTTTGTTGTAAATTTATATTTTTTAGTTGAAAATTCATCTTCTGAGTTGAAAATGCAACTATTTAGTTAAACATTTCTTTTTTTATTGAAGATGCATGATTCACTTATTTTATTAAAAACTCGTATGTTTTAGTCGAAAATTCGATTATTTTGTTACAAACTGCAACTTTTTGTGATGTAAATTCAACATTTTTTTCAACAAAATTTATTTTTTAATTTTTTATTTTATTGCCGAAAAAATAAACAAATAGTGGATTTTTTAACGGAAAGAGAAACATTTTCAACCAAAAATGGAATAGTGAAATTTTCAGTTGAAAATTTTATTTTCAACAACAACAAAACAAATTTTAAACAAAATAGTTGTATTTTTTTATTAAAATTATGAGATGAATTTTCAAAGCGAAATTGATAATTTCCAAACAAAAAAGATTTTTCAGTCAATAAGAAAGAAAAAAATTGTCAACCGAATTGTTGAATTTTCAAGTCAAAAAGATGAATTTTCAACCTGACAATATGAATTTTTAACAAAAAATTTCATTTTCAATCAAATAGTTAAATTTTTTAACATAATAATTGAATTTCGAACCCAAAAAGACGAATTTTCCACCAAAAAGGATAGATTTTTAACAAAATTGTTTAATTGTTTACAAAATAATTAAACTTACCGCCAAATAATGAAAATTTTCACAAAAATGATGTATTTTTAACCGAAAATATAGCAGTAAACTTTTCAATTCTAAATAATTAATTTTAATCCAAAATTAGTTGGATTTTCTTATTGGGTTCTATTCTTCTTTTCACTTCGCATTTAAAATGAAAAACGTGGAAAAGGGGACTATAAAGCATGCGATTAATAAATAGAAGCTTTGACAATTTATATATAGACTAAGAAAGAATTGTTTTAAAACTATTAAAATATTAGGTTAAAAAACTAGACATTTTGTTTAGAAAATAAAGGTAATTTTCCACTGCACTATTCATATAATTCTGAAGTTGCACTTGTCATAAAGAATATAGATGAATAAATAAAATATTTTCTTACACTAAATTTATTTGTGAAGGTACAATATACAATAAGCCTACAGTGGATAATCATAATTTTATTATTACATTTTCAGTTAAAATAATTAATTTTCAAACAAGAAAAAGGGAATTTTCAACAAAATAATTCAATTTTCAACCAAACTTATGAATCATTGATAAGAAAATTAATTCTCAACAAAAAGTGTAACAGTTGATATTTCCACCAACAAATATTTTATTTCTCAATAAAATAACTGTTAAATTAAACCAGAAAATAACGATTTTCAACAAAAGAGTTGAATTCTTAACCTAGAAAGATTATTCAATCAATAAAAAAAATCTCATCCAAACTTTAGAGTTTTAAGGTCATAAAGACGAATTTTTGAAAAAAAGTTGAATTTACGACCCAACATATGCATTTTCTACCAAAATAATTAAATTTTCGACTAAAAAATACGAGTTTTCAACAAAATTAGTGAATTTTCAACTGTAAAAGATCAATTTTCTAGCAAAAATGGAATAGCTATATTTTTAGTAAAAAAATTAATTTTCAGCAAAGCAGAAAAACGAATTTCCAACAAAATTGGTTAAATTTTCTACCAAAGAAATGAACTTTTGAGTAAAATGATGCATCTTAAATAAAAATAAATAAATCTTTAACCAAATAGTTGAATTTTCAACCCAGAAGATAAATTTTGTACCAAAGAAGACAAATTTTCAATAAAATAGATGAATTTTCAAGTAAAAAAGATAAATTTTCAACGAAATAGTTACATTTTTATCCAAACAGATGAGCTTTTCATGAAAAAGATTAATTTTTTATCAGAAAAAAAATTTCAACGAAAAGTGGAACAGTTAAATTTTTAGTTAAAAATAATTTTTTTCAATAAAAAAACTTATTTCCAACCAAACAAATGAAATTTCAAACAAAAGTCTTGATTTTCTACCAAAGAGGAATAATTTTTAACAAGATACATCTATTTTCAACCAAATATTTTAATTTTTAATGGAATTTTCAACCAAAAAGTTTAATTTACCACCAAAAAACGACCAATTTTCAACAAAATAGATGAATTTTCAACGAGTAAAAGATGAATTTTCTACAAAAAATAGAATAGATTAATTTTCAGTCAGAGAAATGAGTTTTTAATCAAATAAAATGAGTTTTTAACGAAATAGGTAAATTTTCAACCAAAAAAAAATGAATTTTCTACCAAAAACATTAAATGTCTATAAAAAAAATTGACAAAAAATTTATTCAAATTTTTAGTTCAAAAAATTAATTTTTAATAAAAAAACTAATTTTCAATTCAAGAAATGATTTTTCAACCAAAAAATAACATTTTTTAAGAATGTATATAAATTTTCAACCAAATATTTAAATTTTTAACGGAATTTTCAACCAAATATTTAAATTCCTAATGGAATTTTCAACGTAATAGTTGAATTTTGAACTTAAAAGGTGAATTAGTGACTGAGAAGATTGATATTTTACCACAAAAGACAAAGTTTCAACGACATACAAAAATTGTCAAGAAATAGTTCAATTTTGAACTGAAGAATATTTATGTTCAATCAAACATGAAATATAACTATATAATATAGTTATATTTTTTAAGAAGAAAATTAGAAACACAATATCGTCAAGTCAATCTGTGCAAAAATTCTATTCTTGAACAAAAAGACTCAGAAACATTATGCAACCAAAAATCAGTTATTTTGAAAAAACATATTCGAAAAGCTCAATATATGAAAAAAAAATTGCATAGAAAGGCCTCAAAATATGTTTCCAAACAATGTTTTGATCGGCTCATTAGAGACAAGTATATAACTATTGGAAAAAAGAGGGAGAAAATGCCGTTCTCAGGGAATAGGTTTCTGGGTCAACCTTTAAATAGTTATATTAGAAGAAAAATCCTGAGACCAAAGTCAAATCGTCAAAGTCGTCTACTATACTAATACCTTTCATTATAGGATGAGAATGTACCAAAAAATTTTTTGACAACGTACTTTGGTAAAAATTTGTTTTTCTGTTTGACAGTTCATCTCTTTGGTTGAAAATTCAATTATTTCGTTGAAAATTCTTTTTTTTTTAAATGGAAATTGATCATTTTTAGTCAGAAATTCGTCTTTTTGGTTAGAAAATTCATCATCTTAGTTGAAAATTCATCTCATTGGTTGCAAAATTGAACTGTTATGAAAAATTTTCAAAAAAAAAAGGGAATTTTTAACCAAATACTTGAAATTTTCTACCAAAACACAACGAAATTTAAAAGTATATAGTTAAACTATAGTTAAACTAATTTTCATGACAAATTTTTAATTTTCTACTATTTTTGCCGTGACGTATTAAAATAATTGTTAAGACTTTGATTAATAGTATTTTAAGTTAACCTATGAATAACAAAAAATCTAGAATTTTTTTTTTTAATTCCATGCATCTGGCAACTTTAAAAGATATTTAAAAGTATTAAAGAGATTCAAAAATAATTTATGACTACAAAAGATTTTTTTTTAATTAAAGCAAAATATAGAATTTTTGTTTTCAAAAAAATTTCTCAAGATTTGAAAACATTTCAAAAGATTTCTAAAAATTCCGAGAAAAAATCCGAAATAAGTTGGAAGAATACTTAAATTTTCAACCAATAAACAACGAATTTTCCAAAAAAGTTCAATCTTCAATAAAAAAAATGAATTTTTAACCTATACAATTAATTTTTTCGAATGAGTTGAAATTTTTCCTGATTTTTTTCTATTAATTAAAAAAAAATCAGGAAAAATTTCAATAATTGTGCAAAGTTATAAAAATTGCCTTGAAATCTTCCAGAATCTTTTTTAACAATTTTATTATACTTTTTGAAATGTTTCAAAATGTTTTGGAATATTCGATTAAAATTCATTTTTCAAAATAAAAAATTATGCTGCAAACATGAACTGATTGATAAAAATATTTTGGTGTCAAAAATCATTTTTTTATTCTTAAAATATTTTTTTAAAACTCTTTACTATTGTTTTTATAATATATATGTATATTCAGGGTTAAACTATTCAAAAAAAAAGGAATAGAAACAAAAAAAATTTTTTAAATGTACCAGGACGTGAACCCATGACGTGTTTCTTCTCCTCTCTCTATTTAATATTTCCTGCAGGCATACTTGAGCAACTTTGCTACCCTTACCACTCTTAAGTTTCTCTTCAAAATTCCAGATCCTTTTCCTCTGCCTTATCACCAATTTCTCTCTCCCTGTTTCTTCTCTCAACATATATCCTGGGCAGTTCCAGCTCACTCCCATAACCCATCTCAGAAATCTCTCTTGCATGTTTTCTACTTTTTTGTACTCCTTCCACCCCCCAAATCTTCACTCCATAACACATCACAGACCATACCAGTGAATCAAACAGCCATACTCTCATCTTCCAGTTCTCTTTGAATTTTCTCTTTCCAATCCCCCACACTTGACCCATCACCTTACTTGCCCTTTCTATCCTTTTTTTCACTTGCAGATCATTTCCACCTCCCGCTTCGAACCATAATCCTAAAGAACAAAATTCCTCTACCATTTCCACCATTTCCCCATTTATATTCCATCCATACTTTACTTCATTCTTTCTCTTCCGGAAACATACTTTCTTTGTCTTCGTCACATTAATTGTCAGGTCTTTCTCTCTCATATACTCTTCTAATCCTTTTATTAGCAAGTTCATTCCACTTTCATTTTCTGCCAGGAGCACCACATCGACCGCGTACGCTAACGAGTATATTCTCTTATTTCCTAGAACCATACCCCCTTTACCTTTTCTTTCCATTTTCTCTTCTAGGTCTGCTAACAATATACTAAACAACAACGGACTTAGCGGGCACCCTTGCCTGAGACCCCTCCCTGTTCAGAACTCTCTGCTTTCTGATCCCCGATCCTCACCCTTGTCTTCGTCTCCGTAAAGACCTCTTTTATCCTCTCAATCAGCTCTTCGTCCACCTCCCTTTCTTTCATTGCCTTCCACAAAACTTTCCTGTTCACCAAGTCAAACGCTGATTTGAAATCTACGAAGAGTGCTAACAGTTTTCCTTTTTTCTGTCCCAGATTCCTGTTGAATAGATAGTTCAGCACGAAACTGTTATTCACTGCCCCCATCCCCTTCCTGAATCCTGTTTGATTTTGTGGAATACTTGCTTTCTCTTCTACCTGTTCTTCTAATCTCTTCCTAAGCACCTCGGCGTATATTTTATACGTTACTGGCATGAGAGTGATTCCTCTATAATCTTCAACTTTTCTACCGCCTCCTTTCTTTAATAAAGGAACTACCAATCCTGTTCTCCACTTCTTCGGCCATCCTTCCCCTCTCCATACTCTATTACATACTTCCCAAATCTCTTCTAATAATAATAATTTCAAACAGAGTCCTACCCTCCTGGTCCAACTGTTTGTGTTTCGGTTATCTGCTGAAAGTCTCACTTTCTTCATCCTATATTTCCCCTCCCTGTTCCCCCGTCCAAGCATTCAGATCACCTCCTGTCAACACCAATTCGTCATCCTTTTTCGCCATCCATTTCCTAATCACACTCCGACTTTCTTCTTCTCCCCTTCTCCTGTAAACGCAAACTATCCTCACCTTTCTTCTTCCTATCTTCGAAATTCTCGTCATTACTCCATCCGTTTCCTCAAATCACATTTCTATTCTCTTTTCTCCCACCAATTAATTCTTCACTCCTGACACCATACCTACTTTCTTTCTTCCCTTTACCTTCTCTCTCTTTGCCTCTTGCATCTGCCACATATATCCCTTGGGTAACTTCCTTTTCATTCTCTTCCAATCCTTCTCATCTACCCAGGTTTCACCTCTTTCCAGAATCCTTCATCTTTATTCATTAGCCCTGATACGTTCGAAAACGCTACTCTCACTTCTTTCCTTCTTCCTTTCTCCCTTCTTCCGTCATTATGTCCCCTCCCTCCTTTTGTGGAGACCCCGTCGCTCCGCCTTCTCCTCCTTCTTTCATTTCACCCTCTACTGTTTCCGTTGCCTCCTCCCTTATATCCTTAGTCTCCACTTCTTCCCCTCGTCGCCCTCCTTCTTTCCTTTCACCCTCTACTGTTCCCATTACCTCTTCCCTTATACCCTTAGTCTCCACTTCATCCCCTCGTCGCCATGGACCCTCCCTACACACTTCACTCAGTTTTTCTTTCTCATAATCCCATATCCACACATTCCCATTTATCCACATCCTGTCTTTCCCTATCCATCTTTCACTCCATGCTCTCTGTTTCATCACCAATTTCTTCTTCTTTCATTCCACGTCATATCCTCCTCTATCCTTTCTTCCCTCCCCTCTAAAGCTTTCTTCTTTCTCAAGATATCAACTTTTTTTCCTCATTTCGCACTTTCACTATGTACATACGTGATTTATCTTCAATCTTCCTTCCCACTCCATTTACGTCTTCCACGTGCACTTTTGCCCCAATTTCAACCATCAACTTTTCCACTTCTTCTCTTCCTGATACACTATCCACTTTAATTCCTCTAATCACTATATTTCTACTCCATTTCGTCTTCTCTTCTACTTCCATTTTCCTTTCCAACTCTCTCAATCTGGATTTCATTCTCACATTTTCTAGGATAACGTTCTCATTCACTCCTTTTATTCTCTCTCCTTCTATTGTCCCATCATCCCCTTTCTTTATATCCTCAGACTTACATTCTAGCTTTCTCACTCTTTCTTCCAACTTCTTCATATCAGATTTTCTCTCTTTCTCACTCATCCTTTGATTTTTCTCAATATGCTCCAACTGCCTCCAAACCTTATCCTTTTCTTGCCGCCACACCAGATCCCATTCTTCCCACTTCCCTCTAACTTTCCTCATTTCCTCCCAAAACCTCCTCCCCTCGCTTTTGCATGCCATTCAGACTTCGGTTCGTTTCCTCTCTAAAGCCTTTAATGAGATTTTCCAGGCTCTCTAGATCGACTTTTCCTTTTGCTTTATTCGTCTCCGGTGGAGACTTTATTTTAACTTTTTCCGCAACTTCTCATCTCCCTGCTTATATCCCTCTTCTTCCCTTCATCTTTTACTGTCTTCCGTCTTATCCCCCTCATAGATTTTATCCGTAACCCCTCCCCCCTGCCACCATTTATCAAAAAGTTGTCTCGATCCTAAACTACTAGCTCTGGATCTATTAAGCAGTTCCCGGCTTGACGGCCTACCTCGAGTCCTCCTGTCAGCTAGTCCTCCTTCCTTCTCTCCCCACCCGAAGTTCCCAGGCGTAGCATACTGAACCTCGCCATCATCACTATCTCCGGCATCACCCTTACCCCTCCCTGTTTCGCCGGTCTCAGTGAGATCATCAGCACTGGGGTTGGTGTCTACCTGCTGCCTTCTGCCGGACCCCACTGGGCTCCTCGCAACAAACATGCTGGCCTATCTTACCGATCTGCTGTCCCCTATCTTCTCTCTCACTTTTCCGTCCTCGACAACTTACCTCCAAATTAGCACTTTCAACTTACCTCACACACAACCCCTTCACTACACTGACCTCCCTTACCACCGTTCGCCTCAATAAAACCTCCACGCTCGTCGCCAAAACCAAAAAAGATAGCACAGAACAAACACGCGTACTTTACCATTCGGCACCGGAAACGGAAGCCTTGGTTTAAAATATAAATTAACTACAATATTTTTTTATTTTTCACAATTGTAATTTTTAACCTTTGAAATTGAATAATTGTAGGTCGCAAACATGACGAAGTAGACTAATCTCAAATTTATAGCGTTTCTATTATATATTAAACCATTTAAACCTCTGAAAGTTTTTTAAAGCTTTTTAAAACTTGTTTGAAAACTTTTTTGTGTATAAGAAACAACATTCTTCCATCTAATTACTGTTTTAGAGTAGAAAGAAGTAAAATATAAATATATAAAATCTGATTTTTTTATTTTGGTTGTGATTTCTCAATAAAAGAAAGTGCTATTTAGTCTACAAAACAGATACAAAAATAGGAATTTCACTGCAGAAATTGCTAAATATTTTTTTCGTATAGGGTCAAAAAATCACAAATGTATGCACCTGGAATTTCAAAAAGAAAGGTGTTTTTTATGTTATGATGTTCTTCAAAGAGCGAACCGTAATTTCAAAAATATGTAATGCCTTAATAGTTGAGACATTTTGAATTTGTTGTATTCAGTATATTGAATAATTTGAAATTTAGAGCTATTTAAATATGCAAGAATTTTGTTGTTGAAAGTGTTCAATAATTTTAGATTGAAACATTTCAAATTATTTAGTTACAAATTAAAATCGTTTGGAGTTCCAGAATTAGAAATGAACGTCTTTTAATACTTGAATCATTATTTTAGAACGACTAAAATAGTATAATTTCAGATGAATTTGAAAGTAGGTCTATTGAAAATTAGGAGTGCTTGAAAGAACTGAACAAATGTTTAGTTTAAAAAGCTCTCTAAAAGGGTGCTTTTTAAGGTTTATTTATTTTTTAATAAGTTGGTACCCCCACAAATTATTTTTGTGAGAAAATAACACCTGATTTTTGTCAAAATTAAAAAATATATATTTAATGTTCGCTCAAGGTTCTTTACTTCACCCACCAATTCACCCAGATGGCCACGTGATCGCCTGGAACGCACCCAGGGGTGGGACTCCGATGCCTTAAATCGAACGGACCTCTCTTTCTACCATGTGCGATAGACAACGAGGCGCGATCGAAACCGAAACGATGGTTTCGAAAGCTCTCTTTCTATCGAATATGGTAGACAGAGGGGATCTCATAGTTATGAAACGACCAGTACGACTTGTCGTTGGCAACCATCGGACCCTCTCTGTCCACCATATACGATAGAAAGAGAGTTTTCGAAACGATCGTTTCAACTTTGATTGCACCTCGTCGTCTATCTCACATGGTAGAAAGAGAGGTGCGTTCGATTTAAGGCATCGGAGTCCCACCCCAGGCGAGTTAAGACACGTGGGAATCGTTTTTGATTCGTTAAGGGCTAGGGCCAACCAGAATACGGAAGTCCTTTCTAGCGCGCGATTTTCATTTCCTTAGATTTGCCGTAGAGGGAAGATAGGTATAGAGGCGACAATGTCCACCAAGCTTA